>JAGDYQ010000002.1:4043494-4260117 GCA_021962125.1 Bulinus truncatus | reverse complement strand
TTCATTATATAAAGCATCAAGTCCCTCTGCTTTGGCTTTCTTTCTTTTCATTCATTCTGATTCTCACTCAAAGTGATATTTATACACTTAGACCATGTCAGCTACCTTTGCTTGTCAAGTGCATGGATTTGGAATAAGTGGAAATCCTGTAGGAAGGTAAAACAATTCTTGGGTCCTTTGTCACAGATGTTAAAATTATTCTTTAGGTAAGTGAACACAAGCACAATATACTATACTCCTGTGACGACATGAAGTAATTCCAGGTGTTGGGTCAGGACACTTCTGGTAGATAACATTTGTGAACACATTGACATAAAGGTCAACTAGAATTTATTCAAGCTAATGTAAATGTATTACACTTCAGTCCATTGTGTAGACATCTACCTTACGCTTTAGTTCATATTTTAGTATCTTAATACAGAAGTTATATTAAGTCTTGTTGATTCTCTTGTTTTTAATTTAATTTATAGTCACTGTTTGAAACCAGTTAGAACATGTGATCATGAGGTTGTGCTTTTTTCAGACGGGTCTGCGGGGATGGAACAGAATTTGATGTGGATGTTAGAGGATGGAACAAAAAATGATTGGAGGTGGATAAGGATGGTTCAAACAAAGCAGGGGTTGAAAAAAATTTACAACCCCATGCTGATCTCTAATTGACATATCTGATTTGGGGCATTTACTTTGTTCCCCTTCCATTGTAAAAATAATGCAATGAAAATTGAATTATCTATCAAAGTACAGTGTAACAGTTTTACTTCATGTTTCTACAGTTTATATGAACTATTTTAATAAAACATTTGATTTAATTCTCAACAAATAAGCCTAATACATTTGGTAAGTCAGCGATATTAAAGGTTGTGAATGATTAATTCATGTGATTGCTCATTCAATTTTTTTCCCATGGGTAGAGATACATTATATTTTCTATTTACAAATTATCTTTTCTTGCAGTTTTCTTGCGATATTCTTAGTAGTTTATACTTGACTCATGTTGAAAAAAACCCAGAAAAGCCGCTTTATTGGTTACACTTTCTTAATCAGTAAAAATGGTTTCTATATTTGCAGATTTTTTTCTCAATAAGAATTTTATTGGGAGATACATTGTTTGCTGTTATTTATATATTTTAAGATAATGTACTCAATTTGACCTGATTTGACTGGGTTCATTTTTTTAATATGGGAAACTTATCAGAAAAGAATATTTTTTTTTTAATAAATTTTTCCTTAATTATCAGTTATTCATAGTAATTTAACATTGTAGACATTTTGATTAATAATTCTACTTATTGGATTTTTTTTTTTTAAACTTTAGATATACTATGAAATGTATGAAAGAGAAAAAGAGAGATATGAACGTGAAATGCGAAGCTATAAGCCAAAAATTGAGCCTGGAAGTGAAGCAAGCACCAGCGGGACATCTGAACCAAGTAATACAACCAGTGAAACATTAATTACATCCTTGAAAGAAGAAATGGATGTTTGAATAAGATTTCATCCATCATATGTTTTTTTCAGCATTTCTTAAAAACATTTTTCTGTGATCACATCTTTGCTGCATTATTTTATATCTTAGTCTAAATGTTTACGAACAGTTTTTTTGTTTTGTTTTTGGAAAAAATAGTTAGGGAATAATTATTATTGGAAAAAATATTTTTTTTTTAGTGTCAGAAATTTTAAAGATATTTTTTTACTTTTTCTTTCATCTAGTCAATTAACAACATTGCCAGGAATAAATTTGGCTTTAATAATTTGGTTTAGTATTGCAGTAAATATTGATTGGTTAAAATTATTTTTGATAATAAGGGACTTCTTGCACCCATAGTGTTATTTATAACAAAATCTATTACATTGTATTAATTTTAATGATATAAAATGCAAAGTAAGAATTCTCTGTAGTTAAAAATGTTATATTATTTTATTCATCTGTAATTATTATCTTTGGACATGATTATCATGTTACAGAATTGGATTGCCTTATTAATGAAGATATTTTATTCTCATGTTCTGTCAGATATATGTGCAATTTGAATGTGAAGATTAAAATTGTGTTATCATATTACAGGATTCGTAATAGAAGTATTTTGATTGATTGGATTAGCGTACATTTACAGAATATTCATAAATGCTGAAAATGATAAATAAGCATTTCCTTTTATTAGGCTTATAAAAATGTTCAGAATTTATAGATATGAATTTTTAAAATTATAAGTTACCTCATCATCATCATCGCCATTGTCTTTTGCCATCCTCCCCAGCTGGTTACATGTTTATCCCATCTTTGTGGTCTAACAGCCAAGTGTTTCTTAGGTGGCTTCTCTTCCTTTTACCTTGTGGATTTCACCTGAGCGTCTGCCTTGTGACTGTTTGCTGGTTAGTGTATGATTTGTAGTCGGCTTTGTGGCTTCCTTTCGGCTTTAACCACAACTAAGCTTCACAGGTCTTCTTGATGAAGAACCTTCTTCTCCCAGGACAGAAATACATGTCGTTTATGATTATATAGCAAAGGTTTTTTTTACAGGGTGGGGTTGCTAGCACCACGCCCTACCCTCCTCCTTTTTCAGCCAGCTTGTGGACAGTTAATTCATATGTATAAAAATAAATTATTCTGTTATGTTTTTATAAATGTAGCTTTGATGGTCTATGTTTAAAGTTTTAGATAGGAATATGTTGCATTTTGGCTTATTTTAGGTGATATGATTACTATATACAATGTATATAGGCCATATCACAACAGCATATTTATATTTTCAGACAGTTTGACAAGTTATAAAAGATAATTTTCTTTTAAACAGTTTAATATTTTTATGTTTCTGAGCAGAAATATTTGTGACACTGTGGGCTTTACATGATTCAATGAATTTTTTTTAGTTTTTGATTGATCAAAATATATTTTTTCATTTTCATACCTGATAAATAAAGTATTACAATTTCTTTTTATTTTGGAGAATCTTGTTTTGTATGCATTTTGTTTATGTATAATCATATTAAAACCAGTTCCTTGTATTAGAAATATGTGTAACAACCCATAATACTGTGGCTATATCACATATACAAATAGTTCTAAAATCAAGAAAAACCTAGTGCTAATCTTCAAAAGCAATTTTTTTTCTTATTCATATTTAGTTCTTAGGTGTGGATTGATGAAAAACAGCTCTAAAGTAAAACAGTGTTAGCAAAGTTGTGACTAAAAATATTTTTTCTCATCCACTTACGTAGCTTATATTTCATAACTTTAATGATGAATTTTACAAGAACAGACTAGATGTTCCATATATTAAATTCTTACAATAATAGCATAAAGAAATTAATGTTAACATATTTAAAAATCCATTCATTGGTGACATATTAATCTAATTTTTGCAGCTTTAATCTTTCTTATGTATGATTTGACTATTTGTACACATTGGCACAAATCTGAAGTAGCAAAATGTTTTTTTTTTTAATTTTCTACATCAATTTTATTTAATCTTGAACAAAATGGAAACATACATTTGTACTCAGATTAATTTGCCTTACTAATGAACTTGAGCCAGCCATGACATTTTATGATGCTTTGGGTGCAAACAAATAAATACCTAATTTTAAAACCTAACATTAAAAATAATTTGTTTTCAAACTGTTTATTAAGTCAAATAATAATTTCATTACATTTTGTTTTTAGAAAATATTTACAAAAACAAAATATATCTCATAAAAGCTGATGACTTTCAATTGCAATATTGTTTCAGTGAAAAGTAAATCCAGAAGTAAATCTAATTGCCAATGTAAATTAATTTTTTACATTCAAATATTTCTATGTCTCTTTCTAGTTGTTTCATCTGGGCTTCCAGTCTTTCCTTTCTTTGTTTTTTAGGATAGGTATCAGTGACAACAGACAAGCTCTGATACTGATCTTGAATATCTTCCCAGTTGGCTTTTAGTCCATCTAAAATAGCTTGGCGCTCATCCTCTGTTAATTGGCGCAGTGCACCTCGCTTAAAATTTTCTGCAATGTACTGATCATATTCCTCCTGAGCTCGTTTTACCTCCTCCTTCCGCTTGACTAAGTAAGTTGGTACTTCTCCGAAATCCTGTTATTTAGTAATATATTTTTGTATTTGAGTAAAATATGTAGCCACTTTAGACAAAATATCTAACACTATTTAATGCATAGCATGATTTTAAAGGACTAAATTTCTGAATTGTATACCACTAATGACTTACTTTCTTATGCACAAAAATCGGCTCGAAACCTGATGGGATTAGGTCATGTGTATCTCCATGTCTAGTATCAACAAACTTTTTCACAGGTAATTTAGGAACCGATGTTATGTTCTCTACAGCATTGGTGTTAATAAAGTTTTTTGTTGTCTTTAATCCCATCAGAGGTGTTTCATCTTTTTTTGGGACGGGTGGTTTTTTTCTCTCCTCACAAGGGTAATGAAAATCTTCTTCTAATGGAAACAAAACAAAACTCTTAATTCTCACGTTTTCATTAGTAGATTTACTTAAAATTGCTACTTAATTTTCACTTACTTTTGGGCAGCTGTGGCTCTTTTTCATGTTTTTTCAAATAGTCCGTAGGTTGTGGAGGGGGCACCTTTGCTGGGCCCATTGTTTTGAAACTATCCCTGCCTCCCACATATTCTTCTTTGACTGTTTCTCTAAATTTTGAAGTGTGCCTGAATCCAATTTCAACAAACTTCATTTAACATTTATGTATATTTGTATAAACATACATTTATATAAACATAAAAGAGAATCCATTATAGAGCCTATAAAACCCAGAGAATTCTTAGTGCAGTCTTTGTCAGCCGCCTTTACTGTCCCTAAAAAAAAGTGTCAAAAGTAACCTAGGAAGACATCCATCAGCCCTGAGAAATGTCCCATCACTGAATAGTAAAAAAACTATACCACACTGATTATGGTGCGTAAATTAGCATTGCCGTTTATGAAATATGTTCATGATGCTTAATAATAATTAAGACATTTAAAATAAAAACTTTTTAAGTATAGCCCTCTTTAAAATGATAGGAGTTAAATTGTCCACCTTAAGGGATTACTCAAGCAAGCAGTAGTAAGAAGATATCTATAAAAATTAAAAACCAACTGCAACTTTACTTGGTTACGGTATACAAGTATAGAATAGATTATAGTAAAGTATAACAACTCATATCAGTTAATTATTTGTTGAATATCGATAATTGGTTATCACAAATTTCGTTGTTACACATACATCGTTTGAAAATTAAGTAAATATATCAATATTTAAAAGTTATAATTACTTTTTGGGCCTTTTCTCTTTAGCTTCTTCCACAGTAAGAAGATTGTAAATAGAAGGCTCGTCGTAAGTGGTCATCTTGCCTTTCGAGGAGCACCGAAAATCAGATTTGTTTATTCGTGAAAGCCTCTGTGTAACAACTGTTATATAGTAAAAAAATTCAAGACATCACTAAGAAATAAACGCGAAGTAGAGGCAACTCTAGTAATAAAATAGCCTAAATTAATATTTTGTAAAAAAAACTACGTGTTTGATTTTTTTTCTAGTGTCTAGGCCACAGATTTAACGTTGGTTATTAAAATTTAATACGACGAAATTCACAAGAAAGATGTTCAAGAATGCTAAAAGCAAAGTAATGACGCCCTATATGTTCGCAGCTGTTTTTTTTTTAATCTGTCACCCAGTGGCGTAGTGCCTAGGGTCCCCCAATTCCTTTCACCTAGGGCCACCAAAAACAATAATACAGAATGCACTATAATACATGTATGATAAATGCACAACAGAATCGTTCGTAGCATGGGGTCTCGGGGAGGATGAGGGACATAATCTCGCAGAAATTAATCAGAAAACAACCAATGAAAGAAAAAAAAACGACAACCAGAATTTTAATTTGAAATCATAGCAGCTAGATAACTCTGAAAACAATTGGATTGCCATTTCCTAATTTTATTCTCTGACCCTGAGTTATACTATCAGGTAATAACTGTTGATGCTTTGACACTTTGATTTACATGTATCATGGGTTCTGAAAGACTTATGGGTTAGAACTTTGTGTCATTTTTTAGGGAAATAGCGTGGTGGTGGTGGTGGGGTAAGTTATATGTAAAACATGATTTTTTGAATGAGAGGTGTGGGTTGTGAAGTTGTCAATAGTGGGGAAAGATACATTTGATTTACGAAAGACTTTGTGGAATGTGCAAGGTAAATGGCCTGCATGGGGAGATGCTATTATGCAACTATTGGATGTCTCTAGTTTAGAATGCTATATAGCAAATGCGAGTTGTGTGTGTAGTTGCAATTATAATTATAGTAAATTTCCCTTAACCCTAACGGGCCATTGGGGCAGATGAAGTGTAGAATTCATCTGTTTCTATAACCTCAGCTGGGTGGACTTGTGGGACGACTTTGAAACACATTTCACCTGGAAAAATTCCACATGGTTCTCACCGAGGATCGAACCCAGGACTCTCATGTCGACAGTCGAGTATCTACACCACTTATACTTATGGTTACTAGGAAAAGAAAAATGATACCGATCAAGATTTGTGAATTCCAGGATTTTAGTTTATACAATGCATCATACATCAGCAAGTATTTTTTGTGTGTGGAAAGATTTGATTATTTCTTGTATTCTGAAACCATTCGTTTCTGATGTGCACTTCATTTTGGAACTTGCACCATTACCGTCAGTCCAGGGATGTTCTTGAAATAAATTTTGATCTCTGCTATTTATTTTATGCTACGAGAATTTAAAAAAGGAAAAACATTTATCACATCGAGAACTAGGAAAGAGGCCTTTAATATTTAAACAGGAAATATTATTCTTTCTTTCGATCTACACCAGACAGACTTGAGACGGAAAATATTATAAAGATAAAAGAAAAAGAAGAATGAAGGAATGAAAAATAAATCTAATTTATAAGAATGGCTAGATTATACCACAGATTTTGGATTCCACTAGAAAAGATATTTGTGTGTGAAATAAACATTTTGAGAAGTAAAATCTTGATGAATCAGATTGAGATCTGTTGTGGGTTTCAAATGGTATATGATCATCAAATGGAAAATATGGCTTTAAAATGCTTGAATGCTAGAGATGAAAGCTCACATAAAGTTTGTTTAAAAAAATTACCACACCTCCGACGGGACTCGAACCCGCAATCCCCGGCTTAGGAGGCCGATGCCTTATCCATTAGGCCACGGAGGCGGTACAATTTAATCTATATGTTAACATCACAATGTTTTAAATTATAAAATAAAGTAAACCGGATGTTAATTTTGCTTTCTAAATAAAGAAGGGAAACAAATCATCCATATGGATTACTATTTTAAACTCATTAACGCTTAAACATGCCTCGTAGTAGAAGCAGATCACCACAGTCTAAAAGAGGTTAGTTCATAATGTTGGATACTGTATCATCGAATACATTCCTTAATTATTTTAATTATTAATGCGGTTATCGGGATATTTTAATATATATATATATATTTGATATTTCAGATAGAAGACGGTCTAGGTCCCGTTCTCGAGATCGTCGGCGTAAGTACATTCATATTTACGTTAAAATTAAGGCGTTAACATATTTTGAAATATATTTTTAGTGTTAAACAACATTTATGCCTAGATACTCAACTTTAAAAAGGGCAGTCGGTTTTAAAAGGAATATTTTTAATAATTTATTATCAGATCGGAAAAAAAGGAGTAGATCTCGATCACCAAGACACCGGTCATCACCACCAAGACACAGATCTAGGTCTAATTCACCTAGAAGAAGGTAACTATATTGTGGTTGTTTTCATTTTTAATACCAGTTTAAAAAAAAACTTCACTACTGTTGCCATTCTGATTATTTTCATTGATCAGTACTAAATTATTTATGATTCACTGCTGCTAGCAGTTAACATGTCATATATGAAATGGAAGACATGGTCACTGTGCTTTAGGGGCTGTCCATTAGTTACGTCAACAAAATAGGTGGGGGGGGTCAGAAAGTTGACGTCAACAATGTTACTTTTTTTTAATTGACATATTACTTAATAACAGAAATAAGGTACATTGTAGTCCTGTGTTATACACACTTCACTAATGACTCAGTATTTAATTAAACTTAACTATATTCCTACTAATTTCACATAAACATTTTTGGCTTACCTTTTTTTAGGGAAGGTAATAAAATGTTGACGACTATATGTTGGATAAACAAAGTTTGACAAGTTGTTGACAAGGGGGAGGTAAAAAATTGCCAAAAAAATTGTTGACATAACATAGATGGTTCAATCCATTAGTTACGTCAACAAAATAGGTGGGGGGGGTCAGAAAGTTGACGTCAACAATGTTACTTTTTTTTAATTTAATATATTTACTTAATAAATAGGAAAATAAGGCAGCGTTTGTAGTCCTGTGTTATACACACTCGCCTAACATTCAGTATTTAATTAAACTAACTATATTCCTACTAATTTTGCCACATAAACATTTTGGAAGCCACCTTTTTTTAGGGAAGGGGTAATAAAATGTTGACGTAATTTTATGGCGGGGATGTCTCTGGAAGTTTGACAAGTTGTTGACAAGGGGGGGGGAGGTAAAAATTGCCAAAAAATTGTTGACATAAATAATGGACAGCCCCTTACAGGAGAGTACTCACATAACTCATAAGTCAAAATGACATATGGAATGAAAGAGCTAGAACATTGGCTATTTTAAAAAATTTAATGACTTTTTATATATGGTATTCTGTGATGTCAATATTTATTGGAGTTTTTTATAAAATGTTTTGATTATTAAGTCCTAACTGTGCTAATTAAGCCGTCTAAGCCTTAGTCACTACTGTCAGAAAAACATACAGTTGGATTTTAATAAATATAGAAAAAACTTTGAATGAATTTCACATTGTATTGAAAGCTCAGAAAAAAAAACAAATATATTAATGATATTGATAATTAAAGCATGAAAAGCACAAATATATGGCAGTTTATTTATGGAATACACACAAAATTTTTTGGCAAAAAAAAAAGCTTACATTAAATAAATAGCAAAAAAATTAAATAAAATAATTTTAGTAGTTTTTCAGCCAGAATAATTTTTTCTGTCAGTATTGAAAATGATACATTTATTCCTTAAATACTTCATAAAGAAGATGAAAGATGTTGATAATTAAGAATTTTACTTTAAAGATATATCTAATATTATATGGATGTTTTGATTGGTCTTCAACATTTTTCTCCAGGTCTCCAACACCACCAAAAAAAGCCAAAGAAATGCAAGTTTTTTTCCCTGTTTTTATTTAAAGTTCTAATTAAAATGCTGCTTTATCTAAAAAAAAAAGATTTTATGAAAGACATTATTGGTTTCAATATTATTTAAATTAAACATCATTTAGCATTATGGTAAATACATATGATTCTAATTATCTGATTTAAATAAAAAGTCAACCCTCATTTTTTGTGGTTAACTGGTTCTCTATACTGCAACATTGTATGAATTTCTGCATACTATTATTATATTTTTTATTATTGGAATTTTTTTTCTCTGTTAAAGATGTTTAGAACATTCTAAATACGGTTATAACATGGATTAACATCCTTAAATCACCATTACATCCATTTTGCCCATAATTTTAGAAGACATAATAAAGCACATTAAAAGCTAAAAAAATATCTCATTATATTATTATTTTTGTAATTTCAATTGCTTATAAATATATGCTTTAAAACCTAAATAGCTTTTTTATAGCATTTAAAGACTGTCTTAGAAGAGTGAAGCCACAAAACTTGTAGTTGTGATGTGGCAAGGGCTGATCATCTTTTAAAAAGTTCTTTGGGAAAATTATTCCAATAATGTTCAAATCTAAATAAAACTTCTTTAAAGTTAGAAAAGTTTTTTAATTCTATACTAGTTAATCACTTTAAAAAAAAAAGGGCTAAAAAAAACATGTATACAATTTATTTCCCTACATTTAGAGGTTTTAGTTTTTTTTTTAGATAATTACTGCACTTTTATAATTTTTTAACATAGTTATTCCTATACTTTATTCTCATTACTTAAGAGAAAGTGCCAAATCAGAAAAGAAAGTTTCAGCACCGACAGAATCAACCGCTCTTGGTAGTATAATTTTTTTTGGCTTTATTAAAAGGACAAGCCATAATTGAATACAAATAATTTATGCTGTGATCTTTATCATTATTTGATAATTCAATGTACAACTACAGAGTATTTTTTACACTATTAAATGATTTTCATTGATTATTAAATTATCCTATTTATTAGATACAAAATTAGATGGATTAGATGAAGAACAAATGAGCATGATGAAACTAATGGGCTTTGCAAACTTTGACACCACAAAAGTGAGCCTTAATATTTTTTAAGACTTGTTTATAAACACAATGTATGTGATTGTATGTTTTACTAATTTTGGCTAATTTATCTTTTTTTTTTATTTATACACTGTAATATGAATACTCATAATTAAAGCTGTTTCTTTTTGGCTCACCAATATTCATACATTTTTCTTTATAGGGAAAAAAGGTAGATGGAAATGAAATCTCTGCTGTTAATTTACAAAGAAAACGAAGATATAGGTTAGTAAATTCTTGTGCTTCATATGACTTTTTCATTCTTCTTAGCATTTCTTTTTAAACATTTGTAAATGAAGTACTAACCTCAACTTTTTCTCAATTAATTAGTAATCTTTAAAGCATATACTTTTTAAAAAAATGAAAGTATAGTTTGATTACTGCAAAAAAATATAGCAATCTTAATTTATTTTTATATATTGAGTAAATAAAATTTTAAATTTTGTTTTTAAAATTTGTTCAACAGGCAATACATGAATCGTAGAGGGGGATTCAACAGACCTCTTGATTTTGTTGCATAGTACCTGTATTTACTAGTTATTTCAATGTGTCTTTTCGTTTATGATCATTGTTAAATATTTTAACATTATTTTTTTAACATCAGGGCTATTGAATTATTTAGTGGTTATGGAAATTGAGGGATCGTATCTGTGCTATCAATACAATTAAGTTCTATTTTGTTTAACTCAAATCATTATTGAAGTGCTAAATTATTGATGACCATAAAGGAAAAATAACTTTAAATTTACTATTTGTTTGCATGTCACCTTAAATCATTAAATTTAAATTAAATATTTTATCTTGTGTATACGTAAATTATTACATTATCAGGTGGTTTTTTTTCTTCAAATAAAATTCTTGAGAAATAAAAGCATAGTTATCTTAATTTCTATGTTCTCTCCAAATATTTGTACTGTTTTTATTTTTAAAGATCAAAAGTGAAAAGTCTTTTTTTTTTCAAACTTTCTGAAAACATTTTATTTTATAAAAAATAACAAAGAGCACGACAGAAATTTAAAAAAAGTTCAATAAATTGTTTCAGCCTTTAATGTCAAAGTATAAATACAAAATAAAGATGTCAGATAACTTGATGTCTTATAAAATCTTTGACCAAGTACTGTAAAAGTAAAGTTCCCTTAACCCTAAAGGGTCATCAGGGCAGATAAAGTACATGTAAACAGTTCCCTTAAGCCTCTCAAGGGCTTGTTGGAGCAGATGAAGTGTAGAATTTATCTGTTTCCTTAACCTCAGCATTTTAAAGGGATTGTGTTGTTAGCAATACGCCCAGCTGCCTTTACTACCCCAACCTAAATCCAGGTACCCATTTAAAGCTGGGTGGACTTTCACCAGGACCTGATAAAAACAGAAGGTTCTCACTGATGTTCGAACCTGGTACCCATCTGATCGACAGTCGAGCGCTCTACACCACACGACCACTGTCACCTACAGTACATGGAAATTTATCGAACTAACTTAGACACTGTCTCTTAGCACATCGCTTCATTAAAAAACTTTGCAAAACATAATATGTTGAAGCAGGTTAAACTGTATTTATATTATAAAAATGATATAAAAAATAATGTATATGGGAAAAAAAATTAAAATAATTTTAGAGAATATGATGTAGAGAGAAAAAAAGGATACATTCTGGCAATAAATATAATTTTTTTATTCACCTAATTATTTAATTAAAAACTTTTCACTATGCCTTGTTTGTATAATATTTGTGTCAGTCTTATCTAGTCATATGAGGGAGACGCCAGTAAGTTTTTTTTTTATGAATGTATATGTAAAAGACATGGAGTGGATTTCAAGTAAATGAATATCTTGAAAACAAGGATGAGGCGTGAGTGTTGACGGTCTTAGTCATATTTAAAAAATGCTATATAATGGTACTGTGTTTATTATAGTTAGCATAATCATTCATAATAAAAGGACTACAAGTTTAAATATATATAACTGATTTTTATATAAACCATACATGTTAGTCTAATAATTTATACAAATATATAAACCTATGCTCGTTTGTGCTTTGTATATAGCATAAAAACATCAATACATTTTTTTTAAGAGTTATGACCAACAACACTCACACCTCATCCCAGCTTGTAAACGAGATTGTGTTATTTTTTTTTAGTTGCCAATTAAAGATTCAACAGACATGCTGTGAATTAATTTTCAAAATGCTAAGTATATTTTTCCTCATTTAAAAATTAAAAAATGGACATATCTGAAAATAGCTTAATTTGAAGCTTTATATACATATAATGAAAAAAAAAATTTTGATAACATTTTCAAAACCATAGATATTTACTAAATACATAAAATGAAAAAAATATTGTTATAACATTTTCTCAATGATAGATATTTACTATATAAAGTACCTTTTCAGGAACTTTTTTATGCTTAATAAAAGTGAAACATTAAACAGTGTTTTTTAAGAATTAAATCCTGTTGATCTTCTACAGTGATGTAAAAAGTGTTGTAGATTTAATTCTTTTAATCATACACTGGTTTAAAACCAGTACCTCCATTTCTGTCTCCTTTAAATGGGACCATTTGATCATTGCCTGTTACAGCATTGGTTGGAATAGCATCAAACTGTCGCAGTTCAAGATATCGACTGTCATCCAGCTCATTACCAGAAAGTGCTATGTTACGAAGATCTGGCATCTCAGCAAATGGCAGCCAATCAGTTCCTAGTCAACAGAGATTAAATGCTAACAGTTATAAAAAAATATTTAAACAATAAATAAAAACAGCATCTAATAGAAAACATCAATTAAAAGTTAACACTTGTATAATAAAGGTTTAAAATTCTTCCTTTTGAACTTAGTTTTAAAAAAAGTCATTTCTAAATTATTTTTTTTCACAATAAATATGAATAATAATTCACTTGGCTTAAAAATCTGTCAAGTCAAAATTGCTTTCTTGTAAAATGGAAGCTTGAGTTAACTTAGACTTACCAACAGGTAATCCTTGCTCTCTGCGTGAATGTTCGGAATCAAAGAATGTCTGGTGTTCTTCCCAGTGCCTGTCACAGGCGGCACAAAGAAAATCTGACTGAAAGCCAAAGCAAGGACATCCTGGTAAGAACATATGATAAAACATTATAATTTCTTTTCATACTATTCAGTTCCATACTAAAAATAATACAGTTTGAGAATGAGATATATCAAAAGAAATTATGATAATAATGATTTAACAATATTACAGTTTTTATGACTTAATCAAAATTTAAATTTAGAAAGTTGGCTTAAAAAATATTGATATCTTACCAGACATTTTACAACGATGTGGCCTGTTAGGATCATGGAAATTATGTGTGTGCTTACATTTACATTTTGCTCTCCAAGAAACTGGATCAAAACCAGGTCTTTTAGGCAACCAAAATTCCCCAATGTCCTCTGGTCTGTTTGGAATCCACATATATGCTTTACATGAACATCCTGGTATTTGGCAAGGTACTTTTATACTCTTTGCTAATAAAAAAATAAATGTTCATATTGTATTAAACATTTAGAGAAAAAATATCCTAAAACAGTATTAATAGAATTTTCATACATATTTTTTTTTTGAAACTGCAAAAGTCCTTATTAAATAATTATTATAAAAAAGTAAAAAAAAAAAACAACATAATGCATGTAAAAGCGTTCAACAAAATTTTTTTTTGTGTGAAAATTATGCAAGCAAATTTATATATACAGTGTTATTCATTATTTTCTCTACCTAAGAACACTCAGAAAAAAATAGATTACCATGATACTGTGCATGCTCTGACAATTTATGGTCACAAAAACATCTAGATGTATAAAAGACACGTTGGCAGTCATGCTGGAAGTCAGGACATCTCCATCCAATATAAATTCCTTAAATAAAAAAAAAAAAAAGAATTAAAAAAAATGCTATATAATGACTTAGCTGATGAAGGGAGGGGCCCTGATTTTCCAAGAAAGTCAGAGTTTGTTGAATTTCTGATGGCTGCTCTGTGGTTTGACAGTTCTAACTTGCAATTTTATGATTTTTAGAAACTAATTAGAATACCAAAATAGGTATATTAAATATGTATTACCAGTCTTTTGAGCTTCAATAGCTGCAGCTGTTTCAACATCAAAAAGTTCTTTCAATTTAGGAGCAAAGTCATCATTCATGGCTTTTGCCATTGCGACAACATCATATTTTTCAGCTGGTTTTATGACTCGCATTTTATAGCCTGGAGCGAAAATAACAATAAATAATGTTATTATTTCATCAACCATGATAAAATACCTATTTCTTACAATGATATAGGCTATCAAGCTTAGTTGAAATAAAGAGACTCATATTATTTTAACGTTAGCAGAGAACATTAGTTTAGAAAGGAGTCTTTCTAAGTTGAAAGTAATTTAACCCATATCTTGCTATTTGTATTATGATATTTTGCCAAAAAAAATACTCAATTACAAATTTATGGCAGTGAAATATAGCTAGTTTTATTATTACCATTATTTTTTTTTACCTGAATGTAATTTAGATTTTAAGATTCAGCACGATTAGTACTTTCATAATTCAATATAAATGCAAAAACTGAATTTACTTTATGTACCTTCAGGAACATACATTCCATCAACTTTTTTAATGGGTAACTGAGCATTTTGTAGTTTTTGCATGACACCTTGCTGTCCTGTTGATTTCAATGCTTGACTTGTCCCAGCCTGGGAGATTTTTTGGAAGTATTAATGCTTCTAGCATGAAGTAGCATGAAGTAGTATTAGATAAGAGCATTAAAAAAATGATTTTAAAATATTTATTATATCATGTAAAGATTCTAACCTGAGTTTTATTTCCAGCATTAGGTTTTCTTTGTATACCACTTGAACTAGATCCTTTAGAAGCATTTTTAGTATCCAAATGCTTTAAAGCAAATAAAACATCACCAATAATGTGGTTGCAAAGAATTATTTACTTGTAATTACCAGTTAAAAGATAATAAATTACAGTAACTGTGGAGGCTAAAATTAATCATGGCCTTTCATAGACCAGGAATGGCAAATAGGGGCATGCGGAAAGATTAAAAAAAATGTGGTCCTGTGGTGTAGAGCGCTAAACTGTCGATCATATTATAAAAACAGCTACAACATAAGGTATTAGTAAAGGCATTTTTGATGCATTTGTTTGGCATCCCTATCATAGCCCATTTTCAGAGAGACATCAGTCATCAAAATCTCACCTGGTAGAAAGGTGTACATTTTAATTACTTTTTCCATTGCTGAAGAATGAAGTTGAAGATGTTATTAGGTACTTTGATAAAAAATTCAAAATGTATATAACATGTCAAATCATACATAGATCAATAGAGCTCTAAAAATGCTTTAAAATGATACCTTGTTTAAGTATGTATGTCTTTTGGTTATTGAGATATTCAATTTCTTGTGCCGAAAAACAGGCCTTTTTTTACTATAGAAAAAGTCAAGAAAATTGTGGCCCGAATTTTGAGATTGGGCTACTAAAACTGACATAACTTTTGAACCATTTAAGCTAGCAGGCTCAAATTTTCACCACTGATAAATGATCATATTTACTTATAAAATAAGGTCAATTAAACATATTTAAGTGATATTAGTCTATGCACTTAAAGAAAAACAAATACAAGTGCTATACAATTTTAGAAATGAAAAATACTGGAAAGCAGCAAAAACTAAATAAAAATGGTACAAGCCTACAATTTTCACCAAACATAAGTGGCTGCATGCATTTCATTTTGCAATGAAAAACAACTAAAATCATATTGGTTTAAAAATGACTAGCAAAAAAAATCATTATTATAAGGCAATATGATGAATAACTCAAAAAAATTACGGCCTGGGTTTTGAGATTGGGCTACTAAAACTGACACAACTTTTGAACCATTTAAGCTAGCAAGCTCAAATTTTCACCACTGATAAAGCATCCTATTGACTTTTAAAATAAGGTCAATTAAACATATTTAAGTGATATTAGTCTAGGCACTTAAAAAAAAACAAATACAAGTGCTATACAATTTTAGAAATGAAAAATACTTGAAAGCAGCAAAAACTAAGTAAAAATGATACAAGCCTACAATTTTCACCAAACATAAGTGGCTGCATGCATTTCATTTTGCAATGAAAATCAACTAAAATCATATTGGTTTAAAAATGAATAACAAAAAAATCATTACTACAAGGCGAAAGGATAAAAATACTAAATTTACAAAGAAACATAGATTAAAAAATTCCAAGATGCATGCTTCAGTGCAAAAATAATTGTGCATATTTCATTGTTGAATGACAAAGCAAATTTTAAGAAATAATTAAGATTACTGCATGCAATTATACAAACAATAAATAGTCAATTTAAATTATGTATGTCATATTAAAAAAAGTTTTAACACTTGACAAAACTGAAATTTTTTGCCAAATAAAATCATGGATTTAAATAAAATGTATTTCATTCTTAAATGAAAAACCACTTCACACATGTGATAAGAAAAGATATGTGAAAGAGCCAAATTTACAAAGCAATAAAAGAGAATAAGTCACCAGTGAAAATTTTTATATCATACGTTTCCCAGCAATTCATAAAAAAATTACATTGATACAGGTGTTTTTACAGCCTATGACTAAATCATTATTTAATGATAAAAGGAAATGATTAGAAAAAGATGCAAGGGCATTACATAGAATTAATTCAAGTTAAAAAAATTAAATCATTCAGAACAGCATCTGTTAAAATACTTTCTAAAGTTAGTTTTACATCTTCGGCATCCTCTTCATTTTCATGCATTTTCCAGTAAGCTATCCTGATTTTTTCCCTGGAGATGCTGACTTCATGATAATCTTTCCTTGAAAAAGGGTATCTTGTCCATCCACATTCCAGATGTGCTGAAAGCGAGCGCCTTCAATTTTGTTAGGATTTGAATCCAAGAGATCTTTTACTTTATTTTTTGATAGGCACTTAAAGCTAGAAAGATTTTCTGCTCCATCAAATTAGGGACATTTTGTTCGAGCAGAAACTTTATCTCCTTGCCTACTCTTGATCTGTGTACCATGTCTCTCTTCTGCCCTTTTTCTTTTAATCTGTCACAGATGGCCGCTTCCATTTGACCTTTTCTCTCTTTACTGATTGTCCTTATTGTAGCACCTCTTTGGATCGAAAATTTAACAATGGCATCCTGCTCATCTGTGGGCTTTGTGCTTAGCCATTCTAATGTTTTATTCACTTGAAATTTTGCCTTTCCATCCAGAAAAGAAATGCTGGCATTAGGGGCTCTTCGTGCTAGAGAGTCTATTATCCCCAATGTACGTTCAGCCCAAATGTTGTGGGCAGGAGCACTGGCTGCTTTGACCTTCAGTTCCTCTGTTGGATCTGCAAGATCGCCAAATAAATAGCGAGACATTTGTCTATTTAAAACATTTGACGTGGCAGTGGCCACTAGATTTATTATTTCATTGAGTTGGACAAAATTTGTATTGTCGACTATTAACAATGCAGACAACGTGTCATCTAAAATAAGAGGCCGTCCAAATGCATCAAATGTGGTGCTGATTAAATATTCTGGCTCAGCAGCAATTCTTTCAATGAAACTTACAGCTGTCTTAATTTGTTGTGCCTTAAATTAAAAATAAATTAAATTTTGAAATAACTAGAATATCAGTTTAATAAATAAGTATATTAAGTCTTGTCTATTTAAAAAAATAGATTTACCATATCAAGATGATTTCTTTGACATTCAGATCCATATACAATGGCCATCCATGGCCCAGTCACCATTTTCCCCCAAAGTCCCAGCACCTGAAGTTGAGCCATCAAGATGTCATTCTTCAAGTCTTCCAGTATTGCACTTCTCAAAGTAGTTGTATTGTTGCAATACTTTTCTAGGTACTGAATGAGCAACTGCTTATGTCTGTACACCACTCCAGATGAGTGAAACAGTATATGAAGCCTATTGCCCACATACCTAGGAAAAGTACTACATGGAAGTCCATTTTTCTTTAAGAAGGACTTGAAACCTGATGGGTCACCCTTGGCTTTGTATCTGAAAATTTAAATATATTATACATTGAATAGCATATAAAAATATGTAGAATTTATACTTAATTTACGTTTGTTTGGCTAAATAGTAAAATACTTACCTCAACTTTGAAATGGAGTAAAGAAGATTTGCTGCTTTACAGTCTGAACCATATGTCTTACTTGTGACTGCGTTCGTTTTGGTCAATTCTTTTCTGACTTCACTCGCTATTCCATCCAGTGGATGTAGATGACAGTGTAGCTCAAGCAGCTCAGTTTCAAGTACAACATTAAGTTGTGAAATAGCTGCATGATTAGCTGATGCTCTGTCAGTGAGGGTTGAAACAATTTTCCCACAGATTTGCCTTTTAACAGGGTCTTTATTGACAGAGTAAAAATCACTATATGTTTCAGCTAAGTCATCTAAAGTCTGCAAAATATGCTGAACGTAATCCTCTGCCTTACCTCCAGGTAGTTCTGCAATGCTAGCAGTCAAAATATTATTTTTTGTGCCAAAATGAATTTGGTTAATATGGCTACCTTTCAAAGAAGTAGCATCAAAAGCCAAAGTTGCACAGTCAGCCACAATCAAAGTATCAACAAGCTGAAGATCTGCAATAGCGCCCATTTCCCTGCTCATCTGAGCAATTGTTGATGCATTTGGCAGACTTTCAATTGTAACATTTGGACATAATGATGCACAAGCCGTTATAACCTTAGAAATAGAGTTTACTGGTACATTGCATTCAATGCAGCTGTAAATGATCAGCCGAATTTTAGAATGGAATTGCTTCTTGTTCTCTTTAGTAGACAAAACCTTCTTCAACTCTAATATTTCTTCGGTCAAAGACTCCATCTTTTTCTCCATGCTGTAGACAGTGTAGTCATGGCTCTCAATTTTGGTTTGTAGCGCTGCTGCATACATTTTACCGGTGGCAATTTCTTTTTTCAATTTAGTGTTTTCCTTAAGAAGGAACTGACACTTCAAGTGTGACTTCTTCAAAGATTTATGAAGACTTGAGAGCACTTCTTCCAGTTGTTTTGTTTTCAACTGATACCTTGAAATTCTGGAGGTTTTTCTTTTAATTAAATCATTTACCCTCTTGACTTGGTAAGTTTTTTTTATTCTTATCCTTTCTCTCATTTCAAATCTTCGTTCGAAGTTTAATTTTCTATTCACAGCCAACAGTTCACTGTTAGTCTGTCTTTTATATTTGCATGACTGGCAGTCTCTTTCAATCCTGGTTTTAACAGGAGAAATGAAGGGAGGATGCTTAGGCTGTAATGATGGTAATGTATGTTTCCTTTCAGGAAACTTGAATTCAGAATCAAAGAACTCCACAATGTTATTCCAATTGTTATGGATATTTCTTTTATAGAGCTTTACTTGTTCATTAATTCTAGATACTTTACTTTTTACAGAAGTAATATGGCAATTACTTTCTGCCATTGTCACTACATGCTCAGCTGTTTTACTAACATTTTTTCCTAGTTGCAGGAAAATGTAGAAAATAAATCCATTTGTGAATTTGCTATCTTTATGAGACTCAAGAAGATTCTCCATGTCCTTTAAATTCTTCAACTTTAGAGTATTTGTATTTTCCATTTTCCTGAAAATAAAATAAAAGAAGTTAATGTTTTAAAAAGTTTCTGAAATAAATGTTTAACCTGAGTAAAAATCACTACTGTTATAAGGCTCCAATGAATATTTAAAAAAATTAAATTATAGCATAATTTTATTGATATATTAGACTTATTACTTATAGTAGTTTGACATAACACACAATATATTTCTACCAGATACTACTGTGGATAAAAATATTAGTGTTTTTATATTCAGAACACATACTAGATTAAAAAAAACGTAACTTTGTTAAAGGATGGCAGTTAAAAAATATTGATTTTGAAGGATTACTATGTATGGATTTAATGTTAAGATTAGCGCTGCCCGCGGTTGCCGTTATCGATAATAGGTAACTTTTATCGGCAAATAAGCGACTCGTCAAGAACACGGTTTTTTAATTTTTTGAGCAGTCAATCAACATAAAAATGATTAAATAAGATATTTAGAATATATTAACAGTTGATCGATCAATAAAAACATTGGGTCGCGACCTAATTAAAAAATAAAAGCAAAATTTATCTTACCTTATTTTGAAATGTTGATTCCTCAAAACGAAGATGGCGTAGTTAACAAAAAAATTCACACAGATTAACTTAAGGATAAGTTCTTTTAAAATTATGGCAAAGTAAAAATAAAATAATGAGTAAATTAAAGCGTTTCAGAAAATCACAGTACCACTGGTTCTAACTGTTGCCAAACATGGCTTATGTAGCATACGGAGATTTTCAAGGCTATTTCCGGGTCGTTTGGGCACGGATATCATAGTACCTAATGTTATAAAGGATAAACTTATTAATTCTCATTAAAAACAACAACAAAAAACTTCATTAGTTATTAATAGGGAAAAGTAAAAAAAATTCATTACATAATGTAATAATTTTATTTAATGAAATTTAAAATCTCAGGATTTCAAAAAATTTTTTTTTTATATTGTTACTATATAGCCTTTAAGTATAAGACAGGACTTACTGCATAGTTATTTAAATCAATAGAGATTTAATGTTGAATGTTATTGGAATTAATCATTAAGTGATATTTCCATTTTTCATTATAATCAGGAATTAAGTAAATTAAGATAAAATAACTAAGATTAAGATTTCAAAGTCTAAAGAAATGATGTCATAAAAAAAATACAATTTTAATTAGTTTACCATTGTCAATAAAACAATGCAATGGAGTGTTTGGTAATGTTATTAATTTTTTATTTTTAATTTATACCTTAAAATACAAAGTTAAAATTTTATAAGATTTTACATTTGATCATGGATGATGTGTACTAGTTTAGGGTGTGGCGAGCCGACAGGCCAAGTAATAGCAATATAGTATTTAAAAAAAGTAGATTTTTTATAGATTAGCATATTTTATAATACTTTAACTAGAGTTGTGATTTTAAAAAATAATCTCTTCATTAAAATATTACTTGATCTCTTGAACTCGGAATTGAACCTTTACTTGGATTCTTTTTCATTTTAACTCTTTGTATTCAGGTGCTAAATGTGCATATGGTTGTTTAAAGCAAATATTCAGCCATTTATAAACATTTAGGTAGCTAAGCTAAAAATAGTAAGTTTCGAAAATATGTCAACAAACACCACACACACACACAAACAGACACACACACAACGTTGCCAACTAAAGATTTTTTTTTTTTAAAAAGAAGAAAAAAATCATATGATTCAAGAAACAATGTATTATTTACTATACAATGTATTATTTACTATACATATTATTAATAATAAAACTATTTAGAAAATAATTGAATAAAGGGAAATTTAAGGATACTTAGATATCAGAAGGCCCACAATTTTGTAAAAAAATTAGGGAGCGACCGATAATCGGATCGGTATCGGACCGATATTGGCACTATCGGTTAATATTGGATCGGCCGATTGTTGTAGGGAGCGACCGATAGTCGAACCGATATTGGCACTATGGGTTAACTATCGGACCGGCCGTTTTTTGGCTGCCGATATATAGTTTCTTTTTCACAACAGAGTTGCAGAAAAAAAATCAGTAAATAACCCAATTCTATAACCAGATCAGACAAGATTTAAAAAAAAGAAAGAAAAAAAAAACCCGTACACAGAAATTGTCTACATCAGAGATGCGACCTTGAAACAATAGGATTGGCATTTCTTAATTCTAATGTATGACCTTGAATGATACAATTAGTGAACATCTGTGTGTATTTTTTTTTTGGGATGGGAAGTTGGGGGGGGGGGGGGTTAAACAAGACACGCGAAGTGTTACAAAATATGTGAACATGGGTTGACATACGTCATACAGCACGTGAAAAACACATGTTTGGCATTGTTGTTGCTTAAGGGGCTGTCCATTAATTACATCAACAAATTAGGGGAGGGGGGGGGTCAGAAAAATTTTTGACAATTGTTGACAAGGGGGAGGGGGGAGGTCAAGAAAAGTTGACGTCAACAATGTTACATTTTTAAATTTAATATAATTACTTAATAAATAGAAAAATTAAGCAGCGTTTGTAGTTCTGTGTTACACACTCGCTTAACATTCAGTATTTTAATTAAACTAACTATATTCCTACTAATTTTGCCACATAAACATTTTGGAAGCCACCTTTTTTAGGGGGGGGGTAATCAAATGTTGACGTAATTTTATAGGGAGGGGGGTCTCTGGAAGTCTCTGGAAGTTTGACAAGTTATTGACAAGGGGGAGGTAAAAATCGCCAAAAATTTGTTGACATAAATAATGGACAGCCCCTAAAAAGAAAATATCAGTATGGTAAAAATGCTGGGGGAAAATATCGGTATCGGACTATCGGTAAAAAGGTAAAAATCGGTCGCTCCCTAAAAAAAAATACATTAACTTTTAGGAGAAGCACCAAAAAATATTTTTTACAAACTTGCTGAGTCCAAAAAATAAAAATTTTAAGAAAAAAATTACTGAGTTGAAAATGTTAAAAAAAAAAAAAATCAATAATTAGAAATAATGCTTTAAATGAGAATTTGGGACATGCTTATGTCAAAATGTTTTCAACCAAAATGTCACATTTATATAAACACAAGCTGTAATAACCAACGTTGGCCAGGAAATTGGAGCAACACCTTCTCTCCCTTTATAATGATTTTAACTGTGTTTTGCTAACATGAAATAACACAAAAGTGAATTCAACCAGAATGATAAATAAAGTAGAAACAAGCAAAAAAATTACATAAACTCTTCACAAAAGCATACAAATACACTTTGGTGCACATTTCCTACAAAATGCTATGTTACATTCATTCAACAATGTTCTACAAAGTCATTAAGGAAAAAGAATAAGCACCATCATATGAAGCACACAAATAAATGAATGAAAACCAAAAAAGTAAGATATTAGAAATAAACAAAATAATACATAGATTGCTTTTGTGACATGTGGACCCCCCCCATCATTTCAACTGTTTTTTATGTACAATTAATTAGGTTTTGGCTCAACGATGTGGAACTCTATGAATGACAAACAACCAACTGAACATACATAGATTTATACTTATTTATATAGAATATATATATGTATATACCTATATATATATATATATATATTTATAAGCTAGTGCCCCTCCCTAATTTTGAATTTCGATAAAAAATAAAAAAAGGAAAGCTCAAAATTTGCATTGATAGACTAACGATAATAAAAAAGTAACATGCACAAAATCAAACTTTTTTGTAGTTACAAGCAAGTTTAAGTGAACAAAATTTGTTAAAGGTGTAGTTCATCTAATTTTTTTAATGGCTAACTATAATGTTTAACTAAAAATATTTAGTTACTATCAGAATGCAAAATTTTGCACTATGTTTCATTTTCCAAGTGAAAATTATATATCTATTTATAGCTAGAAGAGGCATGGGTGGGGATGGAGTTGAAATTGTATCAAAGAGCCAAAAACAAAGAAAATTAGTATGAATTTCTTTTTGTATGCCAATACCTTATGTTTTCATGGTAGTATTTATAAGATAATTATTTTTGTTGTTGATTTTTAATCTTACGGCCTCATTTTCATCAGGGGTGGATTTAAGCATGGGCATGTGTCCAGCTCCTGCTTTCAAAGGGCCCCTCAAGACCTCATTTTTAAACAATGTTATTTTTTAAATGAAACTTTCTTCAGAACCTGCACCAAAGGTAACTGGATAAAACTAATTTTAGCACAGCCTGTAGTTGTTGTTTCATCAACCCAAACAAGCCAGACATGTAATAATAATTACTATTACCATTACAGCAGGCTGAATTCTTTCGGTAAAACCTAGGTGCTATTTTTGGCTGCCTGAGGGGGGTGCCAATGGGCCAGGCCCTATGCATAAAGGGAGCCCTTACTTAAAGGAAGATTTTTTGTCCCCCTGGCTATAACAATACTAAATGTTTCTTCAAGGGCAAAGTAGGAAGGGAAACAATGTCAGTATACTAAATGAAAAATGAAGTGGAAATTTTTTAGGTTTAAGCTCATTGTCTGCTGTATGTCTACTTAGGCTATGATATTGCATTAACCCTAAAGGGCCCCTCAAAGCTACACTTTTTTTTCAAATGATATATTTTACCTTAGCACTGAAGTATTTATTAGCTGCCATAATAGATTCTGTCAAATAAACATAGTCCAAGTTGAGTCATTTAGTCAACTGATGTTTGATCTATTAAATGTTCTGTAAAAAAAAAATTACTTAGTGCCCATCACTGAAGATTTGTTAGCAGTGCCTAATTCTTTTTTTGGGTGTGCTTACTTTCCCTCACATAAAAGTTGTACACTTTCAGAGAATAGCTGTTTTTTTTTTTATAAACTTTTCAATCATGGTATTCTGTGTCATTAATTACTTTTTAAAAGTCATTGCAAAATTGTTGGCATCTATTATCATAAAAAAAGTATTTTTTTAAACTTAATTCCTCTGACAAGTGGGTCTCCTCTAACTAATGCACATTTTTTCTATACCTATTTAAACCAGAAGATTTGTGAAATAAAGTTCTCAAATAAATCAGGTACATAAATGTAAAAATGTTTTTGTAAGACATGTCCAATACTTCCTCAATAAAAAAGAAAGATTCCTACTATTGAAGGTAGTCTCACATGCAACTGTAATAACAATCTTTCACATGAGATGTATTAAACAAAAGCATGACAAAATCTAACATAAAATGAGAAAATAACAGCTGCTTTACAGTGACATTTAAAATTTTATTAATGGATATGTCAGAAATAAATTATCAAAGCAAATTATTTCCATGACAGTGTTCTGCAGTTGCTGTGAAAAAGATGAATAAAACAATGCACAATATCTGACCAAAAAAAAAAAAAGAACAAATACAGGTTTCATGAATTAAATTTATAAAGAAGCTTGTGAAATATTTTAATATGTACAAGTACAAATTTATCACAAAGATATTTGCCAACAGCCTGAAACATAAAATAATTAAGTTATCAACAATATCAGACTTTTAAAAAAAAAAAAAAGAAATTAGATAAATACATAAGTTGTTCACCTGCTTGTATTAAAAAATATAAAGTAGCATTTTATCTATTTTTTTTCTACAAATTAATCTTCAGCTCTTAATTTGTTCATAATTGCATGGACTTATGACATGCCTTAAAGGAAAGAAATCACTCTACTATCTCTGTCAATGTAACCAAAGGACTTAACAACAAGAACCATTAACTGTTAACCGATAATAAAAAAAAATCACATGACATGTCAATTTTGAAATTAAAATCTTGTGCAGGGGTTTTTAGAAAGGAAGTTAAAAAAAAACTGAAACAACAGAGATCAAATATAATCATTATGTTACATTTACTAAAATAAAATCTGGAATGCATGGCCAATACCCAATTTTATTATTAGAGTTTGTTTAAATTAAATAGGTAAAAAAACAATCATAATTTGAAATGCTTCAAAATACAAAGCATTAAAGTATCATCTGACATTTTTTTCCACAACTTTGTCTAGTAGAGTATTGCTTGTTATAATAGCTGTTGTAGCGACAATAATCCGAACATCTGAAACAATTTATGTTGGAAAAATTATTTTTTTTAAAGTTTAATATATAAATATATATAATATTACAATTATGGACTGTCAATGTAATATTATCTTATATATAAATACATGTATTCATTTATCTTTTTAATAATTTTTTAATAAGTCCACTAGTATACACTTAGAAATAGAGAAGATTTTAGAAAAGTAAATATTATAAAACTTTAGATATACTACCATATTGTTTAGCGATGAATCTAAGAGCTGAAATTTCACTGTATGTGCAGCCTCCCAAAAAGTAAACTAAAACAACTCTCATTGTTGGATCAATTATATTTGGGACACCTTTTACTAAAGAAAAAAATATACAAAAATGCAAAGTCTTAATTCAGTGTCACTCAAAAAAAATGATAATAAAAATTTTAAGCTAAGGGATTCTGCTCCATATTAAATATACCCAAAAACCTACAGGAACCGGACGATAAATACGAGAAAGCTGAAAAGTTTATCTAAACATACTGGCCTAAAGCAACTCCACTCCAAATGGGAAAAAAAACATTGCATGAGAAGTATCAACTGAGGGTGAAAGAGGTAGATGGTGTAAATGGCTGGAATTCTCTGGAGGTTTCAAAATCTGCCAAATTAATGGTACTGACATCACATTATAAAGGATGGTATCAATCCAATGTACAGATAATGTGGAAAGTTACAGGAGACAATCAAGCACTTGGTCTCTATTGTACTGAACTGGTAAAAAATCAGATTAAATTTAACACCACAACTGAGCCCCAGCATGTGCAACCGGCACATAAGTAAGAACTCCTCAATTGATGTTACAGACAGGTGGTATGACCATGCACCACAAACAGTAGTCGAGAATGGAAAGGTTACAATTCTGTAGCCATGGCAAGCCATAGAGACTGGAAAATAAATGCAAATCGGCCAGATATTTTCATCAAAAACAAGATAGATAAGACTTGCCAGCTATCAATATGACTAGTCCTTCAGACAGAAACATGTCCACCAAAAATGTGAAAAAGCTGTCCAAATATAAAGACCTTGAAATCAAAATGGAGAGAATGCGGGGAATGAGATCCATCATCATACACGTTGTATGGGTTATAAAAAAAAGATATTGACTATTGACCTGACAGTCCTGAGATAGATCTCAGTGAGAGCCAAGGAAATTTTTTCAGGTGAAATTTGGTTTTAAGTTCCCCAAGTCCACCCTGCTTTAAATGGGTACCTGACATTAGAAATAAAAGTAAAGGCAGCTGGGCATGGTGCTGATTACACAATCCATGGATAAAGAAACAGGTGAATTCTAAACTTCATCTGCACCGATGGTCTATTAAACTAAGGGAAGTTCACATTTTACACAATATTAATAATAAAGTTAAAGTGGTATATGTTATATATGTTATACTAAGATGTGTATATAAGAAAATTAACCAATTCAATATTTTAAAAACAACAACAAACATTTTCATCAATTTTTTTATTATTACCTGCTCCTAAACTTCTATTCTTAAACTTTATATCTGAATATAAACCACCACAAACTCTTCCAACATCTTCAAGTCCAATTAAGCTGTCTCGTACAAGAATCTGTTGATTAGAATGAAGTTTTAAATGTGAAGGACAACATAAACATCACAGAGTTACTATGGCAGGGGTGGCCAAGCGTGGCTCTTAGAGCGCACGCAGCTCTTTGATGAGTTTTTGTGTGGTTCCCATTGTACTTGTTTTTTTTTATATTATTTAATTACTCTCTGCAACTAAATTTTGTTAAATTGACTATGATGTGGCTCTTTAAACCATTTTTTACTATATAAAAAACTGGAGTGTGGCTCTCATAAATGTTATACATTGCCACCCCTGTAATATAGAATGCTTACTATAGAACAGAACAATACGAGTTTAGAAATTTTTTTTTTAATTAATAAGCTAATGAAAAAAATACAAATGAAATTTAATCTCTACCTGTTCCACCAGTTTACAAGTTAATGGTGTGTAGGCACCACTAAATATGTAAGACATATCTTTTGGATCTCTCAAGTCCAGTTCTTCCGTTTGCTTTGGAACCAAGCCAAGTTTTTGATTTAAAAAGCGATAATTAGATTTTCTTGTAAAAGATGGTGTTCGCAAAGAAAGTGGATTAGCTGCAGTGCCTTCCTGTTCTGTGAGAATTCCCAATTTTTTGAGATTGAAAAATGTAACAAGGTGCTGAAATCCATGACTCTGAAAAAATAACAACTTAATAATGTCTATGTCTGTGGTTATCAAAGTATGTGTTGGAAACTTAATTGGGATCCAAAAATGTTTTTCACCTATATTTGATCGGAAGGACTCGACCATTTTGTTGCTTATGAGATTTAACTGAATGAGACTGAATTGAATATATCCTATAAACACCCAGAATGGTTAAGTTGATTAAAAAAATATTGATATCAAAAATGTATTCTGAATTGTACTAAAGAATAGGGCATCATAAGTATATTCTTTAATTAAATTCATAGCTTACATGTAAGAATGCAGTTTTGAAGGCTTTGTAGTCTCTAGGAGATAAACCTTCTTGTGTCAGTGATAAAAGGCATAACAATCGTAGTGACTGTAACAAAGGACTCTGGTAGAAAAATAAATGTTAATAATTTATGAAGAATGTCAATAATACATGTATTATATAGTGAAGTTTGAAGAAAAAAATCCTTTAGCCAACCTGCTTTTGAATGTTTTCTTCAATATAAGCCATATTTTCTTTTGTTTGTGAACCATCAAGCAAATCTAATGTGTGAAGAAAAAATATAGGATGTTAAAAAATATATTTAGATTAACTAAACATAGTCAGTTTCATTTATCAGAAAAATCAGCTTAATTTGAATAACATACTTGAAGAATGTAAACTTTATGATTGCATTTTAGATATTTTCCTTCGACTTTTTATAAACTAATATTTTTGATGAAATTAAAAAATAATGTTATATAAGTTTCTTTGATGCTATCTGATTTCAAAATATCAAAAAATATTTATTACTGAAAGAAAACTATGGACTTTCCTTATAATTATGTGATATATTAGCAATGCATTTAATAAGTATTGACTTACACTGTTCTGTCTTAATAAGATCTTCAAAATCACATTTTCCTTTAATCTTCATTATCTCTTCACAAGCACCAATATCTTCAAACAAATATTTGGCAAAAAGAAAAAAATGTACTGAAACAATAATATTTTTGAAAAAATAGTTCTTAAAAAATATTTTGAAAACTTGGAAAAGATATTTTGACATTCTTTAGTATTATTTAATAAAGGAAAACTTTTCTCTGGATTCTAACTTTAAATAAAACATAACAGCTAAAAGATTTAGTTAGAATTCTGATTAAAACTTATTAAGAAACAATTTGCCATTTAGTAATAATTAAAAAAAAATTGCTCATTATCATACAGTCAATTAACAAAGATTCCTGCAACTAATACCAATTTAAAATGTGTAATTAAAATGTTATCGACATACGGGTTTCCAAAAGTTTTTGCTGCTGCTTCAGTTGTCTCAGCTCCTTGGCAACAAACTCTTTCATGTCCCCAACAGTTTTAAGGTCATTTTTTTTCTTTAAAAAAATTAAGAAAAGATTAAAAAAAATAATAATTAAAACAGTTTCTTTTTTTATCATGAATTATGTAAGATTATAATTCTACAATTAGAAATTTTTTTAAACAAACATAACCTATAAAACAATTTTTTATGATGACATAAATTTGCGAAATAAGCAGAAAATTTTTTCATTAGGAAAATTGAAGCAATTATATCAACTGAGGCAATTAACATTCATCAATAAGAGTTTTAAATTTAGGTTTTAATTGGATTGTAAAACTACATTGAAAACAAACTCACTGGTGCATAATTGTGGTCTGAAAAATAAAAATTACTGCTATATGCATATATATTATCTAGTGAGAAAAATACCAGTTTAACTATTTTCATAAAAAAAATGTACATGCTTACATTGTACAAAGCTTGCAGTTCTTTAGCTTTTGCTCCTAGATAAGGAAATACATTGGAAAAATGCCTGTCTCTTATTTGAGTATAGATCTGTAGGGAAAACAAAAATGTCAAATTTGATAACCTAAAATTAAAATGAATTTAGTGAAAAAATAACACAAACTTATGTATTAGAGCTCTTCAATAGAATATTTATTAAGATTATTAAAATTAAATTGAAAAAAAAAATATTACTGTTGGAAATATTGTCCAAAACAAAACATTTTTTTAAGTGGTTTATCTCTTTAAAAGAATAGGAATGATGAGTACCTCATCTTGGCTGGTAAGGAGCATTTTGGAGCTATTTTTTCCCTCACCAGCAACATCAAAATTTATCATACCTTAAAAATGATATGGTATAAAATGAAACAGCACAAGCCAGACAATGATAAAAATTAATTCTAATAAAAAGCTAAGAATATCTACATGTAAGTAAAGGTGTTAAACTAATAATGATTAATTATAAACAATAATTAAAGCTACTATAGAAATGTTTTAAGTCTAAAATAAAAAAAAAATTATACATGCAATTAAAAAAGGCTAATGAAAATTATGTAAAAGAATAAAAAATATGACTGTTTAGGATCAGTTAACAAAATGTGTCTTCTAAAAATAGAAATCAAAGCAGAGTATACAAACAATTAAAAAGTATCAAATATTTTTGATGACTTACTGCATTCAATACCAAATGTTTCATCTAATAAAGCTTCATAAGTCATTGGTGAACATAAGGGAGAAACATAGTCTATATCTGAATTGAAAAAAAAAAAGGTGAACCATAACTAAATGAAGAATAATGTATTCATTAATATAATAAAAGCAGAATAGAAAACTTATTTAAAAGTATCATGAATTTTAAAATGTGTTAAGGTGTACAAAAGCTACCTCTGTCTATTATAAACATCTGACCAATCTGATGTTTGCTTTCTTTTTTCTCTTCATACACAGAATTCATCAAATCAAACACCATCTAAGAGAATAAAACATCATATTTAAATTGAAAAAATACAACACAGGCATTTATAAACTTATGACTCTTTTTAATAAAAAAGGTAATTTAAAACATTACCTTTGATCCTTTTCCAATAGTAAAAATATTTGGGATTTTTCCAAATAGTCTTTGGAGATTTACAAGTGAAGAGGCAACTGTGTGTAGCCATGTTGAATCATTATCCTGTTTGAAAAAAAAAATGTTTCAAGCCATTACATATTTCCTATTATGCCAAATTTATTTTATAATGAATGCTGTTACATTTATATAATTTAATGGGTTACCAAAAAGAAAGATGTAAACAAATCTGGCAATTCTAGAGAAAGGAGATCTTTATCCAATGGAAATAACTCAAGAGGAAATTCATCAATTGTGACATGGCCCATAACACCTTCACTTTCCAAAATTTGTTCACATATGTGAATCTGAATAATAATAAAAAATACATATATTACATCAGAAGAGAAGTTATTCAAGTTTAGGTTATTTAAAATACTAATTAGCAAAACAAAACTTTTTTCAAATCTATTAAAACCAAAATATTGAACTGACAGTAATATATCAATATTCATAAATCACTATTAAAAAAAAAATCTAAATACTGGTATATCTTTTTTTTTTTCAAATTTTACTTAGTTGTTGGCTATAAAATACTTCAGTTATAGTTGCACATACTTTCCTTGGCACAAAAACAATTCTGTAAGATCGCTTCTCTCCTTTACTAATTTCACCATTTATTTGATCTGCTATATATTTCATTGTCACCATATGTGGTCGGACCAAATAAATTCGTCTGTAATAAAGGCAGATATGTCTTGATTTTAAAATATATTGGGAATTGCCTAATTGATAATTTGAACTTTGGTTGATTTGTATCTGTTTACATGTATTTTCTTTCTTCTTTTTTTTTACATTTTAAGTTTTTAAACAAAATAATAATCATGTACCCAAATTGTGTGTGCTTTTTCTATAGATAAAAATAATTTAAACTTGTAACTTAAAGTTAATAAGACTTGTTTACAAATTTGTACATACTTTCCACAGCCTGGGAGTGTCTTTTGCCCACGTTCGAGCTTAAATATTTTATCAACTCCATGCTCCTAAAATTGTAAAAACAAAGATAATCTAAGCTTTCAAGATCAGTTAAAAATATACCAAAAACCACAAAAAAACTCTGTTGCAGGCTTCTTTAAATAATACTTGTAAAATTCTTTTATTAACTTGTAGTAGGTGGAAGAATTTCACTCAACACTAACAAACGAAGTCGACTCCAGTTTAAGTAACAATAATAATAATATTTAATTCTTGAATATGACTACATAAGCATGAACTGACATATAATGGTGAATCCAGGAGCAGTACAATAACTAATGTCTAGATAAAACTACCACATGCATATGCATACCACGATGCCCAAAACTAGACTGATTTCACAACTTCTAAAATAAAGCACGTGGTCCCCACTGTCGGTTGTAGTATACGTCATGTCTACCAAAATGACGTACACACTAAAACTCAGAATAAACTACAGCATGAGATAGTGGAATGACGCCATGGATACTGTGGTGGGCGGAGCCTACCAGATTGCGTCATCAAACTTCGACTATACTATTTGTCCACAAACTCCAACTTGATTATTATCTCATTCTCTACCACTGGGCACAGTTTGTAATTAAAGTTTGTTCACTTCTGACAATGAATCCCAATTTGGGTTATGGACATACATAATTAAAAGCTAAAATACTAATTCAATTTTAGTAAGAATAATATCAATTTCCTGTTTCTATAATTAGAACATAAAGTGCTTTGATTTAAAATTAAAATATTGATACAGAGAGTGATTTTAACAATATATTTATTGATTTTTTTAGTGATTACATGTTGATTTTTCTTTTTTTTTTCCCATAAAAGGTAAAGACCGCTGCACTGGCTTATCTGCAAAATGATTTTTAGGTTTTTTTGTCTTAACTGTTTAGGGTGAATTATAAATGACACAAATAATATAATGGTAGAGATCAAACAAAGACTTGAAATAGATAACAGGACATATTATGCCTTACATATAATACTCAAAAAAAGACACAGCTCCAGAAACCAATACATTAGACAATAATTAAACCAGCAGTAGCCTATGGTAGTGAATTGTGGACCAGCAAGCAGAAAATATGCTAACCACTAGGGAAAGAAAAATATTTCAGAAAATATATGGGCCTGTAAGGTTAACGATAAAAAAAAAAGATTGAGGTGGGTTCGGCACATAGAAAGAAAAGAACAGATACACTAAGGCAATATATAAGACAACACTTAATGAAAAAAGACCAAAGGGCAGACCAAGAAGCAGATAGATGAAGTCAAGAAAGATCTTAATGCCATGGCCATGGCAGTGAGAGAATAGAGGAATAAGACCATTGATCATGATGGTGGAGAGAAGTAAAATGGCAGGTCAGAGCCCTACATGGGCTATAGAGCCAAAGGAAGAACAAGTTCAGAATGCATAACAGATTTTATTTTTTAATTAGTACTAATTAATAAACCTGAGCTAATTGCGCTATTTGTAAGACTGGGAGGGGGGGAAGCATGAACATTTGGCTAAGAAAAGTCTATCACAGTAAGGATAATGGTGCAGTAGGAAATTAGTTAATGCTGTAACTTATTAATTTACATACACAAATTTAAAATCTTCAACAACTGTTGGTGAAAGAAAATTTATGCAAATAAAAAAAAAAGGGAATCTAAAAAGTAAATGTATTATAAACATATATTCATTTTAATATTATTTTGCATAAGATAATATTATAAATTAATAATCATTAAACTAACTTTCAGAAATGATATCCCTGCAACACGATCCAGTGGTTTAGTTAAATCTGCATCAAGGACTAAATCTTTTGAGTCCGGAATCTTTAAAAAAAAATTATTAATAAAGTGGCTATAATGTTAATTGAATTAAAAAAAAAATCTTGAATTAAACTATAAATTTTCCCTAAGAATGATTTAAAAATTACATATATATATACATTATATATATATAATATATAAGAAGTAGAATATATGTGTACAGAAAATTTTACATAGATGAACAAAATAAAAACTAAATATTAGTAAAATAAATGTTACTATTGTCAGTAACTAATCATTAATGAGGTAAATAATTGGATTCAAAATGCATTAATCTTACTGAAATAAGAATATGAGCCAACTGTGTCTTTAAAAGCTTACTTAGCTCTTGGAGATCCATTCCATCTAAACAGAAATTAGTTGGATTAAAAAAAATACACTTTGCTGAGAATAAATAAAATCTTTTTTACTGTAGGCAAATATCTGCGTCACATTAAATTTAAAAGCTTGATTAAATATGCAACGTTACAACATTTTTTTTATAAAGCTTTTATAGAGAAGATACTAAAACTAATTGTACTAGACCAACTAGAAAATTAATTTTTAAAACTATATTGTTCATGGAACACAGATATTTATCAGCCTATATGTCTTCAGTCTAATTATTGTCATTTTTGTTTGGAAGAAGTTAAAAAATTTCGGTGTTATGCTTTATAGTGTGTATTGCATTAAAAAACTTGAAAAATGTGAATTCTGAATAAATTTTGTTCATTGGAGATCGCAATTTTTTTGGTAAAAAGTATATTAAAAAATCATTTTTTAAGTTGAAAATTACACTCCAATGACTGCCAATGTAGGAAAATGGACAATGTTTGTTTACCAACTGAAGTTTTCTTCATAAAGTGGTGTATTTATAGGCCTATATATTTTATTCTGAATCTAACCCAGACTATAAATAATAAATACAGAACTAAAAAATTCAATCATCAATGAAGTATGCTTTGAAAATTGAGTACTTTGACACGCTCATCTATTTTAGCTTTTTATTCATTTTGGTTTTTATAATGCGTAATTATTAATGACAGACCACCAACGAGTTGATGATTCTTTCATATTCCAATGGAAAGGTCTTAGAGTTAATCAAACGAAATGGTCTAAATGGACAGAAAAGCTACTTGCTAATGGTTCTAAGTTACTTTAAAAAATATTTTCTTTACCAATATTTAATTGTATTTTGTTAGTCGGTTGCATGTGTGATGTCGCAGGCATAAAAAATGGTGGTGTTAACTTGTGAAAACAATGAAATATAGGTACAGGAAATATTTCTTTAAAGCAACTTAGAATTTAGTCTATACTAGTCTAGTCTATAGTGAGTAATTTTACAGTCCACTTGAAGGCACTTCGTTTAACTCACTGATTCACGCTAAAATCTTTACAATGACACGAAATAACCATTTATCTCGTGGGCGGACATCATTAACAATTACCAATATTAATTATTACTTTGTTTCACTGAAATTTTGCTAGTTTGTAGAAAGTGTAGTCATTGTACTGTTTACACTTTTTTGTTGTTTGTTGTCAGTGTACTGACTACTGTTACCGTTATATTGGTAAACGTTTGAAAATAAGAGACGTCTATTTTAATACCGCATGAACGTTTTTAGAAATTGAGATCCTTGGTTGTTGTTTTTTCTTTTTTATACGAATTTCTTTTGTTACTGAAGTAAAAAAAAAAATGTGTGGACATGTAAGATTGTAGACGCCTCCAGCTTTTTTCATCATAGTTTTGTTTACACTCTTTAATGAGGAGTTTAAAAAGATACTTATCACTGAGCTCTATAATTCGTCAGCTGAGAATTACGAAGCTCTATGTCCAAAAACGAAAATTTTCATCGGAAGCTACAGAGTACAGTATTATACTTTGTCGTCGTGGGCTCTATCTCCTTTATATTTGGTATATATTGTGTCAAAATTGAATTCACAACATAAAACAGTTGTTTTCCTTTCAATATGTTTAAAGTACACAAACGTGAGCTTTAAATTTCATTTTATTCAAAATCAGTTTTTGTGGACATAGACTCAATGATAGACTGATAGAGTATGATAGAGTTCCATAATTCTCAGCTGACGAATTATTAATATTGGTATGTTACGATTTTGAACTTTTATACAAGTAAAGTATCAATAATAGGTAATATCCAGTAATATTTACTAAAATAATTTCTGTCGCTAAGAGATATTACCATAATAATATACTTCAGAACAGGGGGGGGGCCTGTGCGGAGAGTTTAAGTTTTTTATAAGAAAAGATTGGAACGCAATGATAAAGAAGTATATTTTATAATAGAATTTAATTTTTAGAATTAATTTGGGGGAGGGGGTGCAGCCCCCCTCCCCCCGGCTACGGCCTTGCTTCAGAGTAATTTACAATAGTGAAAAGTTTTACAGCCTTCCACTTGAATGACTTCACCATCTGACAATCAACGTCTGTTTGATGGCAAATTGCTAATAGTAAATCAGTAAATGAATGGGCAACACCCAAGGAGCAACCTTCTTCTTCATCACAACCTGGTCCTTCGCAAGCTTAAGCTCCCACTGTAAACGACTTGAAGACAATTAGAGCTTTAAAGAATGATAATAATATAATTACCATAGCCTGCTCCACAGGTTTAGCCAGGCTAGCTTTGGCTGGTTAGTCCCTAGTTTATTTAGGCTCTTCAGTAATCTCCTAATAATTAATTATGCCAAAATACGAGATTACCGGCTCTTCTTACCAATCAATATTTCATAATCATATAGGTGTTTAAATTTCAGCTCAATATTACTAAATTTGGATCAAATTTCAAACTATCAGTCATCGATTATGTCAAAGTTAGTTTTTTGTATATACATTGTCAGGCTTGTCTTTTTTATCAGGCCATCTTAAAACACTTGTCTGATACTGTCCTGATGACTGTAATGATACTTTTCATCTTAGTTTTAGCTGCTTATCCCATAAGGCTATGAGGTATTCAAGGTACTAGGAAATGAGTACTCTTTACTATTAGTATACCAGAATGATAAATAAAAAATAAGGATGTGGTCAACTTAATCATGTTTATATTTATAGGTCTATGTCGATATATATGGAAACCATTTTTGAGTGAGGTATGTATTTCACTAACGTAGAATACTTTATTGTGAGAAAAAAAATAGCATACTATTGATGCAGTTGGCTACACTGGTTCAATTCCAGTCCCAGGCAAGTGATAAATGTTTATAAAATTCATGGAATGGACAAATTCGCCTGGTGGTCCTTAGCTGATTGGATTAATGATAACATATTTTTTCTTTGGCACAAACATAATGATTGATAAGATTTTTGAGGGGAGAGGGGATGGGTTGCGAAATGTGTGTCAAAATGTAATTGGTGGGTAAAAAATCAAGAAAATAACATTACATGATAAGTAAACTAATTATTTCTGGTTATCATGTTATTTAAAAAAAAAGCATAAATTAAACTGACACGTGTGAATAAACTGGTCTAAATTCACTCTGTCTGAATTAATAAATATATCTACTGGCATATAACAATATATGCCAATGCTAAATGCATTAAAAATTTAAGAGAACTCAACCATATTTGAAATGATTTATAAGGCCATTTTACAAAATACTACAAGTTATATAGAGCTACACAACAGTCAATATAACAATATTTAGTAAAATAAGTAATTAAATCATAGCTAATGGCTCTTTGGAAGCCACACATAACTTATAGAAGAGCCACATGTGGCGCTTACAGTCACATTTAGCTATCACTGGATTATAATGACAGACAATATTGTTGGAAAACAAATAATTAATTTGTGTATATTAAAATTGCGTACATTTTGATAAAAAATTATTAAAGCAGCTGCTGTACTTAAAACTTTTTCAATCAAAACTATCTTTATTCATCACTACTTATAAAGTTTAAAGGTATATTATTACAGAATTCTTCATTATTACTGTACCATTATTCCATTAGATACTTACATATTAACAGTAAAAATATCAGATAAATACATGTAATTTTTTTTATAAGATTAACACACAGCACTCACGAGTCAACAGTACTATAGTTGTTAAAGTGTTTGAAAAAGTCCAATAATTACCACATACAATGTATATCTTCCAACTGCGATAAATAATAAATGATGAAAAAAGTAAAACGAAAACAATATTTTAAATTTAAGAACAATGTATTTTTTTTACAGTCAATTTTTAAAATAGAATGTGTATATATAACACAGAGTGAACTATTTAAGGTGCAACAATGAATCATTGTTATCGATTCAATCATCTCAACATAGTAAAATAAATATTTAATAATACATGAAATTTGCTAAGTCATTAATAACTGAAAAGAAAAAAAGATGCCCATCCAAATAACATTAAAACTAGCGCATTTGACATTTTTATACCGTAAATGATTAGCCAATAATCAAAGACAAAACCCACAAGTCCATAAGGGTGCCTTCTTTTGAAGATACTTATTTGTGCCTTCACACAAAAATTCTGATGGAGTTCATTCTGGACGTTTTACCATAAATATTGCACATATTAAGAGTCATTGATTATTTCCTCAAAACCTGCAGAAAACAGAAATGTTATTTTTAATAGAAATAATACTTGACTTCATATTAAAACAAATTTAAACATGCTTTATTAATGATATAGCATTTAAAAGTTAAATAGATACAAACAAATGTATTGTAATGAAAACGTTTTTTTTATCTTACAATGTTTAATAAAGAAACAATGTTTTCTCTAATAAATATCTATGCTAATGTTTGAATTATATTACATGCAAAAGAAATTTTTGCAATTTAACAGTGTGTGACTGTTTTTAAATAAAATTAAGTAATACATTCAAGGACTTTACTTCCAAGTGGAATCAATAAACTTGTAATTTCACACTAACCTGAGCCATTTTGTGTCCATATTCAATTATTGTGGGCATCAAGGCATTAACACTATCAGCAATCAATTGCTGGATGTGTTGTACAGCCTGCTCATCATTTAAGTGCAGCATAAACTTCTCCTGAACCTAAAAAAATCATTTGTAAAAATGGTCAACACAAAAAAAATTATCTAGCAATCCGTCTAACACTGTAGAAAACCATTACTTTATCTTTTTTCATGATTTTGATTGAAAGATTTCTTAATAATATTAATAAAGAAGATCTAAATTATTCACTAACTGTTGACACAGTAAGAACATTATTTTCATATGAATCTATTATACATTCACTGAAATGTACAATAAAATGATTTTCAGCCATAAACAGTCATTATCTTCAGTTATTGTCAGATTCAGTATTTTAACAATTTCTTTCATTGAAAAAAATGTGTTTCAGGTTTTTTTTCAAATGTCTTTTTTTTAATCAATTATCCACAAAACCTTACTGCTGATTTGAAGATATAGGTCTTTATGGAGGAAATTAATCTTCAAAACAACAAAATCTGCACCCGGAGCAAGCAATTGTTGACCTCAAGATGCTGGGTTTAATACTGAAAAGACTAGGGATTTTTTTTCAGGTCCTGGTGAAGGTTCCTAAATTCACTCAACTGAAAATGGGTACATTAGTTTGGGAAATTAGGCAGCTGGACATTGTGCAAGTAACTTCCAGTCTTCCAAGAAAGGCACAATAAAAACCGTCCCATGAGTGGTTAAAAGCTCAAGGACATTAACATACCTCATCCTTTTAGGGACCTCATTCTCTGTTTTTTATGCCACAAGTGTTCAGAAATGAAAAATGTTATAGAAGTCAAATGATCCGTGAATACTGACTATAGTCTCAAGTATCTATATTAAACTTTTTAAGTTCTTTACCTTTTTAACTGTTTTATCTGGCTCTAAAGCTATGTCTGGAATATTTGAATCAATCATCAATGAGAAGAGATTAAGGAAAAGATTTGCTGACCTAGTAATAAAAAAAGCAGTATTGGTTAATTTATTCATGAACAAAAATTGACTGTTAGCAGAAGCTTCAGACAGAAAATTGCAATGTAATTCATCATTTAGTTATTCCATTTTTTTGATAAGGTTATAAATAATGTAATCATATATTGCTGAAAAAAACACAAACAAAGCCTACTCACCTTCTAAGAGCCAGAAATGCTGTGTATGTATAGACTTTAAATTTTTGAAAATGTTCAGAGTCGTAACCTCCCATAGCCTCAACCATCTGTTTATTCAGTTTCATAGGTGGTGCCATTATTTTAGGATCACGGCCCAGTATGAAGCCAAAATCAATGTGAAACATTTTACCTGTGGAAATTTTGAGAAATTTGTGAAGCACTAACATAAATATATATTTAGATTTATGATTCGATTGATTAGAAGCATGTTTAAAACTAAAATTGGAAACATTTCAGAGGAATAAAGTGATTTAAAAAATGCTTAGTCAATGGACATTGGGTCAGTTGAATGCTAAGTTTAAGGTAATTAGTCATACTTTGTAATAGAAAATATCTTTAAATATTTTTTTTTAATTGATCTCATCAACAAAAGCACAGTAAAAACTTAACTACTAGCCTAACACAGAACTGTTTATACTAGAACACATTTACAATTACAAGGCATGAAAGAAAATGAATCACCATTTTTGGTAAGTAGAAGGTTATCCAGATGCCTGTCACCAACTTGAAGAAGATATGTCACCACACAGTAACCAGCTGCTCAATAAAAAAAATTTAAACATTTTTTCACAGAAACTAAGAAAATAAATGAACACTGGCTAAATAAGAAATTGGGTAATTTGCAGTACATTTAGTAATAAACTAAACATAATACATATATTAAAACTAAAACCAAGTGCTTTTGACTTTGATGGGACTTTTTAAGATAATACTAACAATCTTTTACATGTATTTACATTACTATAAAATTCACAATTTAAAAATTTACTTTACAATTAAAAACTCTTGGATATGTTCCTAAATAAAATATAGTAAAACAAGATATGATGGTTTCGGAATTAAACAAACAATAGAATTACTGGTACTTAGTGACTCATACATTGAAAAGAAAGAATTAAATTATCTCAACAATTCATAAAAGGTTGTTTTTGGCTAAATAAAACTGACAAAAGTCTATAAATAAAGTTGCATTTAAAAACCTACCACAACTTTTCACATAATTGTCCATCACTTCTGGAACTATGCCAAAAGGGCCTGTCTCTGAAGGATTATATTGCCTCAAATATTTCTGGATAGCTTTTTCTTTTGAAAGCTCGGACAATGCTACTGACTCAATAAACTGGACAAAGCCTGAAAAAGATCAAATTATGTTCTTGATCCAAGGGAACAAATTACAACATTGTTCTCTAAATATTAATTACAAAAATAATCTCTTTATAAATTGACTGTGTGTAAAATATTAGCTTTATACCAGTACCATGTTCAACAAATGAGGTTGATACAGTGTAGAAATCAACTGTTTCTATAGTCATAGCATATTAAGGGATTGTGTGCCTAGGACAATGCCCAGCCGCCTTGTCAGGTACTGGTACTCATTTAAAATCGGGTGGACTTTTAACCAACTTTCACCAGCACCTCAAAAAATCCCTTTGGTTCTTATAGGACCAAATCCATGACCCTCAGGTTGACAGTCATGTGTTCTACACCACTCAATCATCTATCCCCATCTAAAATGAATATAAGTCTAGCATAACAGACTAAAACAGCCTACCATGTTCTTTACTGGTGGCCAGAACTTTATAGGGTGTCATTTGCAAATCTAAGTTCTCATAACGCAAAAGCTGTAAAAGAAATTGTATCAATGAAGAAAAAATTTCAAGCAATACTGATTATCAAAAAATAAAAAAGAAATAACTATTCATAAAACATTATACATGTATCTATAAATGCTTAGCAAATTTATGTATAAAGAGATGCATTTTATTACTTGCAGCCTAGTTTCAGTTTTTGATTGTCTACAGTATAAATAAACTCAAAGCCAAAAGTTATATTTAGGGTTTCTAGCACAAACCAATAATTGTATTTATTCAGATGTAAAAGAAAGACTGAGAAAAAAGTACCTTATCCATAAGTTGAAACATCTGTAGGATCAACTGATCTTGTCGGAGATCATCTCCATATTTAAAAATGGCTTTGTATTCTTTACCACTGTCAGTTTCAAATGTAAATAAACAAGGACTCAACTTACTCTGAAATAAACACAAAAGCCCCAACATTAAATGAAGATTACATTAAGCTGACAATGAAAAAAAGCTTTTGTTTATTATTAATAAAAAATGTATCTTTAATTTAATTATTATTTTTATTATATTATCCTTCCCACAATATGATTAAAGCTTGTTATAAAAACAGTCCTTATAGTGTTCATTTGAAGAAGAAAAAAAATCTCACAGCAAATACAGTAGCTTTTTCTGGAATGATGGATTTAACACGGATTGAAGGGTCCAGTGGAAGAGGGATGGGCTCACTGTTACTTGTCATTTCAGCAATCTCAGGCTTGTGTAGCATGGCTTGAAGAAGCTCAATCTATAATTTTAAATTAGAATAAATATCCAAACTTATTTTAAATATGTAAGTTAAGTGATTCTGATATATTCAGAATAGGAGAAGCTCTTTTTACTTCTATCAATGTCACAATTTTATGTAAACTGATAAAGCCTCTGTTAATATTCTGACAGTAAATAACACTTACCTGACTTTAAAATAATGCAACAGATAGTTATTTTTTTTTTAATTTGTAGGCAACATTTTCAGGTTTTTTTTTAAATTTGAATGCACCATTTTCATTTTTTTTTCTTAAATATTGAAATTACGCAATTTTTTAAATTTGTTTATTCCATTTCCACTGCTCATTTTTTAATGGTTTATTTTTAAATGAATACCAACAACTATTTCTTTTTTTCAATTCTGAAATACAAAATTATATGGCACAGGTAGCCATAACTACATAGTTGAGTCATAAAAATTAAAAACCTAATACTTGTTATAAAAGTTGAATTTATATAATTTTAAAAGTGAAGTTCATTAGAAACAATTTTTTCTTTTTTCAAAAGCTAATTCCTAATACATGTAGTCTTCTTTTTAAAGAACTTCAGAAGATTCTAACCTTTTTCTGCCGACTGCTAACACTATTCAAGGACTCCACAAGCCCACAAAGTTTTTTCATAAAAGCCTGCTGCCTTGCAAGTATAGCTCTTTGTTTCTTGGTCTGGGAGGGACCCTAAGACATAAAAACATGACCTATTCTGGTTACAAAATCAAATTAAAGACATAAAAATAATTTATACATGTCGTACTTTTTAAAGCTTAAGGGACTTTAACCAACTTTCACTACAACCTGGAAAAATCTCTTTAGTTCTCACAGAGGATTGAACCCCAGGACCCTCAGGTTGGCAGTCATCAAGCTTTAAATGGGTACCTGACTTAAGTAAGGGAAGCTAAGGTGGCTGGGCATTGTGCTAGCTACACAATCCCCTTATACATGTATATGGTAACAGAAACAGATGACACTTCATATGACCGATAATCTAAAGGAAAGTTAACTTTATTAAATTTTAAAGCTATTAAAAAATAAAACACATACACAAACACAATTTATAAAAATAATGTTTTAATGGGTTAATTACTCATAAAATGGTTTTTCAGTTTGGTTCATTGCCTAAAATGAGTCAGCAATTTGAAAATTATTTGTAAATTATTTGCTCTTGCTTTTACAAGAAATGTATTTTTTGTGATTTATTTATATGTATAAATGAAAATAAAAAGGGAACTTACTTTACTAAGAGCAACGCTGAATCTTTTGAGTACAGTTTTGTACATGTTCTGTACTTCTTCCTTCTGAATATCTTTATCACCTTCAATTTCAACTATCAGGTACCTTAAAAAAATATGAAAGAACAGATTTAATACGTTGTTTCTTTAGATTTAAAGCAATACCATATACTGTACAAAAAAGAAAACAGCTAATGTACGCATAATACATTAAAAAAATACTTTCAAATAAAAAAAAACTCACCAGTAGAAATAGTTGGCAATGACAGGATTTTTACAAGCTCTTGAGATTAAGAATGTAGCAAGATCCATCTTTAATTATTTAGATTATGAAAACATGAGATGTAAATTAAATTTATTAGATAATAAAAATAGTTACATTATCCTATAAACTGAGATTCAATAGAGTGAAAATTGATTTAAGCTAAAACAAATTTTAATTCACCTCATCGTCAAGAGCATCCACTGGTTTCTCATAGTTCATTGCATCTAAAAGTTTTTCTTCAGTAGTCACTGTATCAGCCCTGGAAGGAAAAAAAAAACAATTGAACTAAAAAAAAACTAAAATAGCATTGAAACCAAAAAACAACTTTTGTTGGTCATAACAACATACTAAAGAAAAAAAAAACATTGTGCCCAATAAATTTAATTTATCATCATTTGAAAAATATGCCACCTTCACTTTGAATGGAATTATTTCCATTAATTTGAAGCTGCCCTTAGATCATGACATCTTAAAAAGAAATTTTGGACCTGATTTTGGATAGTTTTCATTGTTATTATTTCTGAATATTTTACCTCTCAATTGACTAATCTTGGTCTCCTAATTCTAAAACTATGTGGTTGTGAAGCACGGATGTATCCAGGCCACCTTACCTTTTATGACATTTTAGAGGAAGGTTTAGCAAATTCTAATTGAGTAAGTTGATGATGATCAGAAAAATAATTTTGGAGAAATTACACAGCATTGTGTTTCAACACTTTAATCCAAGTAGATGGCTAGATCTCTATTATAACTGAGCAGGGGACAAGTTAAAGATTAATAAATATCAATAAATTATGAGAAATTTCACAGCCAGCTATCAACGTCTTTGTGGTCCCACATGACCCATATGAAACAGGGACTACTGAGGAAAAGCTCTTTGACAGTGGAGGCATTCTTTATTTACTGACAATTTTTTATCTTTTTCTCACATTCAGAATACACGGTAATGCAATGAAAGGGGAATGGCAATACATTAATTCAATAATGTTTTTATCTTACAACCAACCAAAATGTGCTAATTTAGATATTTTGATAAATAACTTTTTTTCTATTTTGGATGTACCGGTATATAAAGAATGAACAGAAAAATACATGTATAACTGTTTAAAGATGTAATATAGCAGTAATTGAACACATTCTGAAAGTTATATGAACAAGGAGGGATTTTTGTTTTAAAAATGTTCTTTATGGCTACAATGGCTGCAAAATATTTTAATCAAAATTCACTTCTAAAACAAAACAATATTTTGTTTCTTTTCTTTCAATCAATGGAATATGCTATAAAAATATATGTGTCAATTTTTTAAACTGAAATGTGGCAAAATTCAATGACTTATATTAGATTAATTGTAAAATAAATATACAAGGGTATACTTCACATAAAAAAAAATCACTTTTATACCTGGCTTTTGATTCATCATCTGAAATGGATGTCCTGTATAAAAAAAAAATTTACTATTATTTCAGAGTCAAATGATATTTTGATATTTTTCACTTAAAAGATAATTTAAATAGATATTACTTAAATAAAACAACTGACTATATGAATCATTTTATGAGGTAAATTAATCAAATATAATACAATAATACATTTACTTAAAACAAATACAGCTCTTTTAAAAGCATAAAAATTAGAGCTGCTGTTCGATTAAAAATTTTAATCGAAATTAACGCATAATTTAAAAAAATATCGCAAATTAACGCATATTTAATCGAAAAAATACTTTATTTATTAATTGTAACATTTTTTAATTCTATCAACAAGTCATTTTAAAATGATAACAACGTGTGGTTATTTTTTCGAACTTACTTGGCCTAAGCAATAGAGTATTAAACCTGTGTGTGTGTGTGTGTCTTTGACAAGCCAGACCTTGAAATGTTTGACTCATTTTTGACGCGAGCATGTAAGCATCCTTGTTCATTTGTTCTCAGTCTCAGATGTGGGTCGCGACTTGTTATAAAGTGTGTCGTCAACAGGAAATAAGGAACAGAAGATGAAAAATGAAAGCCGACCGATAACATCAAAGAGTGTCATTTTACACAATATTTTTTTAAAACTGACAGACCGATAAAAAAAAAATTACTTTTTGTTGTTCACTGAAACATTGAACAAATAGTTGATAGTAAGAAAGTAAATGAATGAAAGAATATAAGAATAACAAAAGAAGATTAAAAGTAAATTTGTCCTTCAACTCGCCGACTGTGGTAGATGGCGTCACTTACCAACCACAAGTTACATTGTTTCAAAGCCATGACACTTGTCAATCAAACTATAACACGTGCAGATGTTCATTAATTGCATCATTCAGGGTCATAAGTTTGAATTAAGAAATGGCAATCTTATTGTTTCAAGGTCATATAGATGATATGATTTATGTAAACTCTGTGTTCAGGTATTTTTCTTCTTTTTTTTTTTTAAATCTCGTCTGATCTGGTAATAGAATTGGGTTATTTACTGATTTTTTTTTTATCTGCAACTCTGAAATAACACCATTTGGGTAAAATTTAACGCATTTAGGTGTTTGTGTTAAAAAATGTAATCGCATATTTTAAACGCATTAATTACGCTTTAATTGCAGTAAATTAACAGCCATATATAAAATTTAACTCAGTATCACAATAATTATGAAAAATACAACCACTGTCTCGGGTACAGATGTATTAGCAAGATGTTATACTATCAAAATACGATACAAAATTATGCGCAAAAAAAAAATGATGATACTAAATTTCTAGCATCTCGTTATTTTGATCTAATTATTAACGGGTTCATTATACCTCCACCAATACACTACAGTATATAATGTAAACTAGTGAATGAAAGTTTTCTCTTTTTACATCGACCGGGAAGGGAGCAGGAGTTTACTTGTCGAAGAGCTAAATAACCAAAACATCTTCATCATATATTACAAGTGGGGCTTCAGTCGACATACCTGGGGGTGAGGGTATGTGCGAATTGCGGCAGGGTGGGTGTGGTAGATCTACTTAATAAGTGGACGGAACTTAAACTTCAAATGGTGAAATTCTGTTATTTATTGTTTTGGTGAACTTTCCGCATTTAGTCAAATTAACGCATTTAAGTGTTGCGTTAAAAAATTTAATCGCAAATTTTTTTTGACGTGTTAATCGCAATTTAACGCAGTTTAATCAGCAGCCCTAATAAAAATGCTATTAAGTAATATTGTAATTATAATAGAACAAAAATGAAACTTGCGTTGAAGATAAGTTTGACTGAGACAGAGGATGCTGATCCAGGCCCACAACTATTTCTGATGGCTGCAGGGAAAGAAAATCTCCATCTATTCGACTTGAGTCAAATTCTGGCCGTGTTAAGAGATAGTCTCTGTCAGCGCGATTGTTGATTTCTTCAAAATTTTCATATTTTAAAGCTTGAACCAGTTGCAGCAAATACAATAAGAGATCCTATAAACGTACAAGACCAATTTTAACCTCAGCTTTTTTTTAAAATTTAAGATTTTAAATATTATAGGTATTTGCACATTACAAGCCACCCCCCCCCAAATTTCTGAATACTAAAAAAAATTAATAAAAAAAATACTTCGTCGTCTGCCTTTCCCAGTCTCCGTATTGCGTATTTCCTAACGCGTGGGTGTGTAAAGGCTGGACTTAGAAGTTCAAGTGCATCCTCAACATTCATTGGACTCCAAGATAGCAGCATCTCTAGTGCAGCGGTTGATTCTTGAGGTAATTTCCAGTTGACACTTTTTAAAAATTTGGCTAAAGCCTGTATCCATGTTAAAGTAAGAGGGTTGGAGAGGGAATGGAACAAAAAAAAATACAGTTGAAAAAGGACTGATTCTTACTTTAAATCAAACAGGACAATCTGATTACTGTAAGTATAAGCTTGCAAATTAATTACTGACAATTACATCATTGGTAATAATATTCAGCAAGTTATTTCTATTCATGTCTTTAAAATAAATAGCATTATAACTTTATAACGTAGTTAATAAACCTACGATTGACATCTATATCTTAGTCTAAATTGGAATAATTAGTAGATTAGTCTGATTTTTGCCAGATATATAAAAATAATTATACATGTAATTAGTGAATGAGAAACAATATCATTAATAAAAACTCAAAACTTCTAAGTATTTAGTTATGGTAAATCTTGGTTGAATGCGACTTATATCATTTAAAACATTTTGTAATAAACAGTTTTTTTAAGAAGAAATCAACACTAAAAATATTTATTTATTTGCAAAACATTTATACACATGTACGTTAAGCTGTTCTGTTAGATCACAGATGTCCATGCATGAGGTCGATGAAAGCTGCATGACGGTCTTTATATAAAAAGTGAAACCTTAGTGAATTTAACCAATTTAGTGAACATAATTAATGAAATAGTAAAAAAAAAAATAAATAAATAAGATCCAAACTAAACTCAACAAAAGGTTGCATTTGCCCATTCTGTTTTAACAAAAGAAAAATGTATTCTTTACTAACAGATTATAAATAACAAAGCTTTTGATAATAGATTTCTGCTGAAGTTATTCACTAAATATTTAAAATGGCAAAAGTACCGCTTTAAAATTTTTAATTTAATCACACATAATTAAAAATTGTATTTGTAATTAATGAAAGTTTAATTGAAACAAATTACTTAATGTATTATTGTATTCCAACAAATTGACTGTGATTATATTCCAGAGGTATCCAAATGTGACTCTAGCTATTTTTTTTATTACTTTTGTTCACTAGATATTATTAATTTGACTGTTGTATGTCTCTTTATAGTATTTATACTACATCAAAATAGTGGCTGTGCGATCCCAAACATAGGTTTAAGCCATATTATATAAAATGGCATAGTAAGTCAGCTACGAATATGCAAAATTGTTACAGTTGCATTAAGCATTAGAATATATGAATATTTAATTATAAATCCAGACCAATTATTCACGTGTCAGATCAATTTATGCTTTTCCTTCTTAAAGATAAATAGTAAAGTCAGAAAGTGGTCGTTCATTTTTTGTAAATGCTTTTTTTTTTTAACCCCTCTCACCCTCAATTCACAACCCATTCCCTCTCTCCTGTGTCTTATGGCTTACCCCACCATCATCAAATCCCCTCCGCCCCCCAAAAATTGACACAAAGTTTTATTCCATAAGTCGTTTCAAACCCATGACACTTGCCAATCAAAAATGGCAAGCATTAGCAGATGTTAGCTTAATGTATCATTCAGGGGCAGAAAAAGGAATTAAGAAATGACAATCCTATTGTTTCAAGGTCAACTAGCTGCTATGATTTCATGTAGACGTTCCTGCCTTCGCATTTGCTTTCCTGGTTGTTCTGATCTTTTCTGAACATATATTTTAATAGAATTAGGGTATTTAATGACATTTTCATCTGGATTTTTTTTTGCAATTTTGAATTAACACCATTCAGGTCAAAATAAACGCTGTTAGGTGTTGCATTAAAATCCCATGATTGATTTGACGTGTTAACCTCATTAATGGAGGTTAATCATCAAGAGCCCTAATCTTATGTGTTATATGTTTAAGAATGATTAATCACAATAGAACTTTTCAATTATATAAGAGCATTAAACTAAAACAAATTGAACAGACAAAGACGAACATGAAAGGTATAGTAAAAACAGACTGCATTAAATCTATAAACAAAAGTTACCTCTTTCTGAGAAGACAAATAGTATCTGAACTTCCAAACCAAATCTTGCTCTTCTGAAGACAAAGTTTTAGTTGGAGGGTATCCAACTATTTTCTAAAAGATAAAAAAGTGACATTAGGAATTTAATAAAAAAAAAAAACATATTCAGTAAATTAGAAGGATTTGTATATATATTTCTCATTCTTACATTGAGCAAATCTCTGGTGCTTGCATCAGGCTTCAAGTCTTTATCACCTTGACCAGACCGCAAACTGCGTGCCAGCTTATGATGTTTACTTTCTACAATATTTTCCTGGGAATAGTGCAGTTGATATTTTAACATAGTTGATGGTTTATTACTTAGGTTGGCAACTAAATAAAAAAATAACTGGATATAATTATGCACTAAGAAATACTCTACCATGAGAAGCTCAGGATCATGAATTGTGCAGAGTTCTGCTTGGGTTCTAAATTCATAAGCTTTATCTCCTTCCTATGAAAGAAATGCAAATAATATATTGTTAATAAAAAAAAAAAAAAAAAAGAGCTAACATAAAAAAAATCTTCTCCAAAATCATTATTCACATAATATTGATGAAATTTTTATCCATAGTTTAATGGAAAGTTATGCAGTAAATAAAATGAGAGGTTCCCCAAGTGTGGATTGCGATTCCATAATGGGGAAAGAGCTATTTTAATGTGTCACCAAAAACTTTGAAAGTTAATTTCATCAATAATAGTTGTAAGCATCAATACATATATTATTTATAACCAGGTGTAAAGCCTGCTAAAGCAGATGAAAGTGATGGAAAATCCTAGTGGAAAATTCAATTAGTAGAGTAAAAAAAGCTGTCACATACATTATTTTCAAAACCTAAATGTTACAAACAAAGTCATCTGTACACTATGTGCTTCTTCTTTCCAGGACCACCTGCTTCAGTGGAAACCCATATTTCACCCCACAACTCACCACTCCTTATCCAGAATCCCTATTGTTCAATGTATGTTAACCTAGGACTTTAAAAAATGCCATTAAGATGTAATTGCCTTCCCTTCTGTTTCCAACACTGGGAGTGTGTAATATTTCTTATAATTATTTTAAATCAATCATCTTTTTCTTTAATACATCATATCTATAATCCAATCTTTGATAGACACACAAAATAAAACAGTTGAAAACATAGCCGTATATTTTAACACACAATTATTTTTAAAAAGAAAAATGTTTAAAAAACACAGTCATCTGTACATGATACACCTCTCCTTCCCTGGCACCCCCCTCCACCCGAAGACCCTGCTTCCATGGATGACCAACCTCCTCAGCCCAAATGAAATAGACCCTAACAAAAATAATGAAGAATGTAAAAAGTTAAACTGAAATCAATAACAATCAATTCTTCAAATAATACAGAAAAAAATGTAATGCTGTTTATCGAAACAAATTAAGAAAGTAAATAGTTGATATGAAATCATTAATAATAAATCTTAAATCAAAAGAGTTAAAAGCAGTCTTATATATTTGTACAATTTATATTCCTAAAAAAAAAAACATCTTCAGCCACTAATTTATTTTAACGCCAACATTCAAATCAACTTTACTGTCAATGGAAATTTCCTTGTATGACTAATGAGCTATTTCCTTTAAAAATTGCATAAACATGACAGCTTTGAACACCAAATGATTCTTACTTTCCAATGCCTAAATCTTTTTTAAGCCATGTGAATTTTGTAATAAAATTAGGGGCGAACAGGTTTATTTTTTCCAGTGGAATATAATGATATAATTTCTTAAGACGCACAATGACAGTACATATGCAGGATGCAGTTTGTGCACACACAGGAAGTGGGAATACCTGTTTTATGTATATGATAATTAATTTACTAATATATATATAACTTTAATTAATATATTATTAATATGATTTTCTAATATATATATTATTGTAAATACACTTATATATATATATTTCTACAAATGTTGTGGCTCCTGCAACTTAGTTGTATCTGCATTTCTAGCCAGATGTATATGAGTATCATTAATTTATTGTTACTGTACTTACAGACTCAAAAGATTAATGATTTAATATTATGAATCGACTTATGATTGAATTCTGAAGATCTTTTGGAAAAAAGAGCATAAGCCTCAAGCTTGTTTCAAAATACTGCGTAAAAAATTGCTATTGACTACTATTGTTGCAGTTTGTCACTTCAAAATTAGATATCAGATAAAAAAAGAAAACATGTCATCTTACATTCACAGAACAAAAAAACAAATTAATAGCTCAGTAAAATTAAATATCATAGTTATTGTTAAGAAATAATAAATGCACAAATACAATCAATTTTAGCGTTCCTTTTCTTTCTTAACAGATGTGTTTTTTAAAATTAACAGTGTTGATAGTGGGTCTCAAATCATGAAAGTTTGGGATGCCTACATTGATTTATTATAAAGATCTCTTTAAAAGAGAACAATTTAAATATATAATTAGTCTGAAACCATTAAGAGTAGATTTGTTAAGTACAAAATAAAATATGTCTTCAAATAAAAACATTGAGTCATAAAAAAAAAAGTTGTATAAAAAGACAAATGGCAATAAAGGCGTCATATTAAAAAAAAATTCATTTTAATTTTTGTATACCGGTGCTTCTTACCTTTTCAAAATAAACCACTGAGAAACTTTGACCTTCGTAATGTATAGTTGGAAACTCCACCATAAGATACATGCATTCTGAGTCTCTCTTCTCCTGTTCATTCACCAATTCTATCTCTCTAAAAGTCAAGCGGTCCAGCCAATCTATTTTTGTCATGTGGCCATCTCTGTGTTTTTTAGTCAGCTGAAAGTGAAAAGTTTTGAATTTCATTTGACCTTATTTAAAGGCATATTAACAATTTACTGATGCTAAACTTGTGCCAAAATATAAAGGGACATAAATATTTATAGTGCCAGCCTTAACTATACACTTAGTAAGAAGCAAATATTGAAAGAAAAGCACAAGTATGCAGTTTTATCAATTTCTAATTATTTTTTGGTATGGTTTCCACATATTTTAATTTTAGTAAGCATTCAGTTGTTGGAAAAAAGTTTTAAGCGTGGACTTATCATTAAATACATGAAGAAAGTTTGTATTAACTTGCTGTTTCCAAACAGATGAAGTATTTACAACACCATATCATTTTTTTACATTAGCTGAATTAAAAATTTACCGTGTGATTAAGTACAATTATTAAAATTGACAGCATTAAAAAAAAAAGTTAAATTTAAAAATTACATAAACGACATTTATTCGGTAGATTATATTTTTAAATGTCATAAAAAACGTTTTGTTGAGAGGGCAAAAATGTTTACTTCCCATGTTGCCATTTTCAACATAATATTTCAATTAGGCAAATGTCAACCGGCCTTTACTCTTTTAGTTTTTGTATGCATAAAATTAAACAGGACCAACTAAATGATATGGTTGCTGGAATATTTAAGAAGTAGTAAAAGGCGGCTAAAATGTAAGTCACAATTTTATTATAAAATTTCTTACACTCAGTAGTATTTTTTCAAATTAAGGGTCCAATAAAGAACAAAGCAAATTAAAAATGTCATAAATTCATGATATGTAGGTGGGTTTTTAAGAATGTATCAGCTTTAATCTATCACATAAAATTGCATATAATGGTGATAGAAAAAAAAATCAATGATGCAAAATATGTTTTTATCTTAGTCTTTTCTTACTTTGGACAACTGACTCATTCTGTCGCTTGCATCTTTTGACTTCCCTGGAGTGTCAGACTGAGATTTAGGATCTGGTCTGCGATCAGGCCACACTTTTAAATCATGCATACCTTTTCTCAAAGTTCTTGATTCAAAAAAATTTACAAAAGAAAAAAGGATAAAAAAATTAACTTTTCCTGACATAAATATTTTATAAAGGCATAAAATATAATTATGTGTAGATTATTAAATGAAAATTATAATCATTTATCATTTAACACATATAGATAGATACAGGAAAAAGTTAAGTGAATAATTAAATTCATAATTACTAAATTACTTTAAAGAATAAAAAAAAATGCTTTTCATAGAAATAATAGATTTTAAACATAATTTTTTTTACTGTCATGCTAACAATAGTTACCCTCGTTTTCCAAACACAGAAATAGTTGTTGCACCGATGGGAACCATGCCTTCTGTTCCATAGTAATCCCATATTGTGAATGCAATTATAGCATCCCTTGGTAGATCACTAAATTTTATTGGTAAGCTAAGCCATTCATTCCAGCTGAAAATATGTAATAAATAATTGGCACAAATTTTACTTTGAGTTTTATGTTTTAAAATGTGGATCTTTTTCAAATTATGGTAGTCTAAAATATTGGACTTACTTCCATCGAGTAGTGAAAGATTTATGTGATGTCTGAACTGGCAGAGTAATGGGTAGCCCATTATTAAATACTTGCACAGTCACACGGAGGTCAGAACATTCTCCTTGGTAGGAACCCGAAAAATAACCAACTGAATCTTGCTCTATTAAATTGTGATAACTAGGTCTGTTCCGTTTTCCTTCTAAGCTACCGCTATAAAAAAGATTAATAAAATAATCAGCCATATTCTAAGAAATGAAAGATATTATCCTATTCAATGTAACTTAGTAACAGTATGCATGAAAAAAAATGAGAAAATCACTGTACCAGTGCTCTGCACCCATTGAAAACCAATGTCAAAAGTTGTTTTTTTTATGAGTGCAATATTTATGGAATAATATTTGTTTACAAACACAAAATCTCCCAGTGTTCAACATTTAGTCCACTGAGTTATTTAATCATCATTACTACAATATTTGAGGGACGGATACCCAAATGGTGTAGATACTCGACTGTCAACCTGAGAGTCCTGGGTTTGAGAACCATGGAAATTTTTCCAGGTTGAATTTGGTGCTGAGCAAACCATATGTAATGACTAATAAGAACTTTTAAGCAGACTTTCAACTGTCTGTCTCTTTGGAATATTCATATTGTGTTCCATTTAAAAATTCAAACAATCACACTTGATTAAAAATACTTTAATAACTTGAATTTTTATTTTTGACAATTTATTTTTTTGTATTATTAAAGAATAATAATCTAGAATTTTTTAATTCATACTTTTTTGTGTGTCACAGATTTTTTTAATATTTAGATTAGAAGGGTTTAAATGTTAAAATCATAAAATGTGTATTGTGGTCTAGGGAGCATTGCACAGTACTAACTATAATTGTTTTATAATTTAATACTAATTTTAATTATATTTATTGTATTAATGGTATTAATAACATAATTTTTATAATTTATAAAAATTATTTAATTATACTTGAATTAATAATTATTTTTTTTATCAGTGACTAATACTTTGTCGACATTGATTATTTGTTATTTCATTTGACTTACATTTTAATTTCAAACTCTGCATCAAGTTCAGCACTATAAATATAATTAAATCGACCACAATTATCATCCATTTCGACCCTAAATCTGTATCATTTTAATTGTTGTTAAATTATCCTGTTTACTAACTAAAGTGTTCGTGCTATGGGCAGTTCCCTTTGTTTTGGAATGAAGTGATCTATATAATAGGCAAGAATAGCTTCCCCTTTGAGTGTTGCTTTTAAAAGATTCGTTGAAATGTTGATATAAATTTGTTCATGTTAATCGGCTTTACGGCGTTAAATAAACACTATTATCCAAATAGCTAAAAAAAATTAGACCAAAGTAGATTTAGAAATCTCATTGTTTCTATTTTTTCTTATGGCTTTATTATTGTTAATAATTAACATACTGGTTAAACATTCATATGGCATCTCAAAATCATTATCAGGTTTATCAAATTAATATTCAAGGTGATTTATTTGTTTTATTAAATTGTAAATATCCAGAAAAATGAGATTTTTTGACTTTTCGGGTCACTGTGTTCAAATGTTTCACGCAGTTTTAATACTTGTTTGTATAATCATGTGGGCACTATGTTTATTGTTTCGTCAATGAGGCCTATAGATGCATTTAAATACATTACAATGACGTAATCACATGTCTATCATCCCTGAAAACCTGGCCCAACGACCCAAAATGTAAAGTCATTTTATAGTTGGTGTGCATAGCGGTGGACTTGCCTTTAAGTCAACTTGCCGAATGGCAAGTGTGCCCTTAAACAGTATTTTTCGTGGAATCCCACATTTTTTTTTCATTAGTAAACAAAATCAAGTTATAGCATCATTGATCGGACTCATGTCGCATGCTCACCCCAGTGTTAGATTAATCATTAATATAGAAGCAAAATAAAGCACGTGCTCGGGGCATCAAGGGAAAAGGGGGCACTACTCGTTTTATTTTTTTAATCATTCAATTTCTTAATTGACGATTTCCTATTTCTAATACAAGTATGATTTAAAAAAAAAATAAACTAAGTACAATTAGTTCGCTGTTAGGAAGCTATATACATTTTGGATAAGTTTAGAGGTGTTTGACACATTACGATATGTATATATTATGTCATTTTTTCTCGTGTCATGTATGATATCATTCATGACACCGGTGCCATATCTAGAGTTTTGGTGCCCCTTAAACATATAAAGTTTATAACGAAATCCCTTTCTGATCTCAAAATCTTCTGATTTATTTTATATTTCAAAAAAGCAACCTCTCACACACTGTCCTGAGACTTCTTAATTACAATACGCCTTGCTTAATTTCATCATAGCGAAGTCTTATATTATATCTGTGCAACCAAGAGAGTCGATTATTTTCGGCTCTACTAATATCATTTGGATTTCATTCAAAACGAATCTCTTAGATCCTATAATTCACTAATGGGACGGTGCCCTTCTTTCACCCCCTTCAGAGCCGATAGTGCAATGGCCACAACGGGAGATATAGCGGGGACTTAAGACATGACCTGAAATATCAATTGGTCCTCACCGGAGATCGAATCAGGGACTCTCAGATTGGCAGTCGAGCGCTTTACCACACGTTGATATAACAGCCACCAAGGCCTCTAGAATATTCTGCCTCGGTTAGATATATCGCATGTTCCTCCATACAGGACTCTTTCACAACCAATGGAATTTGTTCATAATCTTGGATTGATGAAGGCCTCAATATTTCTAGTCAAACTAAACACCTAACAGGTTCACGTCTATGTCATTTTTTTTTCATCATGTTCATTTTTTCGACGGTCAGTGTCTCTGTAAATTTCTCTGTAAATTTCTGGTAGAGAAAGTAAGGGAATATCCCCATCTATTTCATCACAAGAAGGAGATGATATTCAAAAAAATATTTAAATAAATTTGTTTTATACGAACCCAATAATATCGTGCTGAAACCAAACAATATTTATGATTCAGAAAATTTTTTTGGGATGGTGACCGAATGGGTTATGACGGGTTACATTGAACACCGTTTGTTTTCGAGTTGCTGATTTTTTTTCACGACATTTAACAAACCTTTTTGAGAAGCAGCTTACACTTTATTTGCAGCTTGCAGCTTACATTTTAACGCTAGACTTTAAGATAGTTTTTTTTTTTGGTGTACACAAGTCATGCCAATGATCGACATGATTTTAGATTTATTAAAAAATGTGTCTTTGTTATTAAAACTTTCATCGTGGGGCTAATATTTGCTATAGTGCAGCAACAGCGGAGTTTGTTATAACGACATGAGGACATCTATATTATTCGAGTTCTTCTAAATGTCAGCATCTGCATTGAAATTTCTTCAATGTTTTCTTTGACCATTGTCTAGCGCCCCCCTCCCCCCCCCCATTTTGTTATGTTTGCTTCTCTTTCTTAATTCCGCCCCTTCTTTCAACATGTTTACGTCTTGTGTCAGTTCACTGATCAGTCGCAAGCTATGCTTATACCAGTGACGTAGCGAGGGGGTGGGGGCAGGGGGGCATCATGCCCCGGGCGCTACTCACAAAGGGGCACCAAATGGTCCGCAAAACATATAATATTATATGGTTTTCGAATGGGGGGGGCACTAAAAAGGTATTGTGCCCCGGGAGCCCTCGCTACGCCACTTGCTTATACTATTTTTTCTGAATCTTTTTGTTTGGTTTTCATGTTTTATATTGCAGTAATGCAGAGGCGCAACTAGACCAAACTTTCGGGGGGGGGGGGGGAATCACTTGTATTAAAAAATCATATTATTTATATATTTGTATTTTATTTTAAACTCATTTCGGTCTAATCTTTTAATTTTTTTTTATTTCCCAATGCCCCCCCCCTTAGTTGCGCCACTGCAGTAATGTGTGTGTATGTGTTTGTGTAGGTGGGGGAGGGGGGGTGAAGGGATGTATACATTGTATGCACTAATCATTGTCCCTCAAGGATTTAGCTGACAAAATTGTTTTAAAATAGTTATAGCTTTTAATTACATTGCTTTATTTCTTTTTTTCAATATTACTTAGCTAAAAGAAAAACTTCATCCAGTTTACATTTTTAAAAGCAGTAATTCTATATTATAATTTGTCCCCCCCCCCCTCCCCATGTTGGCGTAAGTGCCACCGTTGCTATGTGACAGCAATATTTTTATTGATTTTGTTCGTCTCATAGACATTGATGCAAAGTTGTCCTTTTAAAAAAAATATTATTCCTATTATAAGTGTTCTACACAAGGAGAAAAAGTATACATTTTATAAAACTGGTTATGTATAATTGTAACTTATTATTGATGAAATGTTAAGGACATCAAGTAAAAGATTTTTTTTTTTAAAATTCCAACAGTATGGTAGAACACCCGACTGACGACCGTAAGGCACCTAAGGAATCTTTACTTTACTAATACTCCTTTATTCGCTATTCGCACAGTTGTTGGTATTTCTTTTTTTTTATTTCTGTAGCTCATTGTTTCATTTTTAATTTGTCATTTTGTTCCAGTGATCGCCAAAGTCATAAACGTCTAATAAATTGTTTATTCGGACAAGTATATTGACATATGTCAGTTCAAATGATTATATTTTGTTATGAACCAAAATATCTAGAAAATGTTCGTTAACTTATTATGGAAACCTTTATTCTTGGCCCCGCCCATTTTACCAGGTCACATTTCAAGACACTTCAAAACTTCTTTCTCCTAAAAAAAAATTAACTTCTGGCTTCCCCCACCTCCACCCAATCCTTTCCCAAAAAAAAAATCAAACACGAAGTTCTATTTCATATATACTGGATGATGTCTACTTATAAGTGTCAAAGTTCTATTTCATATATACTGGATGATGTCTAACTACAAGTGTCAAAGTTCTATTTCATATATACTGGATGATGTCTACTTATAAGTGTCAAAGTTCTATTTCATATATACTGGATGATGTCTACTTACAAGTGTCAAAGTTCTATTTCATATATGCTGGATGATGTCTAACTACAAGTGTCAAAGTTCTATTTCATATATACTGGATGATGTCTAACTACAAGTGTCAAAGTTCTATTTCATATATACTGGATGATGTCTACTTATAAGTGTCAAAGTTCTATTTCATATATACTGGATGATGTCTACTTACAAGTGTCAAAGTTCTATTTCATATATGCTGGATGATGTCTAACTACAAGTGTCAAAGTTCTATTTCATATATACTGGATGATGTCTAACTACAAGTGTCAAAGTTCTATTTCATATATACTGGATGATGTCTACTTATAAGTGTCAAAGTTCTATTTCATATATACTGGATGATGTCTACTTACAAGTGTCAAAGTTCTATTTCATATATGCTGGATGATGTCTAACTACAAGTGTCAAAGTTCTATTTCATATATACTGGATGATGTCTACTTACAAGTGTCAAAGTTCTATTTCATATATACTGGATGATGTCTACTTACAAGTGTCAAAGTTCTATTTCATATATACTGGATGATGTCTACTTACAAGTGTCAAAGTTCTATTTCATATATACTGGATGATGTCTAACTACAAGTGTCAAAGTTCTATTTCATATATACTGGATGATGTCTACTTACAAGTGTCAAACCAAATGTCAAAATTAGGAGAAGGGAACACTGTATGGGCCATTAATTATATGTTATGTTACATAAGGGATTCAAAACATCTTCAGACGTGAAACACGACTTTAGTCGTTTTTCAAAAGCTCTAATGACAACATAAGGAGTTGAGGACTAGGGCGACTGAATAGGTCTCGCGCTTTGCGATTTTTAGGTTAAAGCTAGACATTTGTTCCAAGAGAAGGAAAACCAGTGTTAATAGATTAATAAAACAGTGGGAATTTTAAAATTTATGTTCTTTTTCTGTAGTAATCAGACAAACCTCAACGCGTTACACACAGAAGAACCTTAAAACAAATGAACTATTTAATTTTTTTTCAATTGACATGATTACTACTATAACTGGCTATACCAGGGGTCGGCAACCTTTTGAGACGGAAGAGCCAAAAGTTATAATTTACAATTTTCTCAGTTTTTAAAGAGCCACACAAATTGTTCTTTCAATATTACGGTATTTGATTAGGAATAGGTATATAAAATAATATCATTAGGGTGGCCCAAAAAACTTTTTGTCAAATTTTTAGCGCATTTTCGAGAAGTGGAATGCGCTATTGTCCGCGTTTTGTCTGTCTGTCTATCATCGCCCTAGATCTCAGCAACCATAAGTCCTAGACCCATGATGTATATACTTTTTTGTAGGTCTTGGCCTGCCATGTGTGCATCAAAAGTCCAATTCGCGATCTGACCTCTGAGGGCCGGTCATCAGGGTTTCTTAGGGTACCGTTTTTTACTATATAAGCTATATTAATACGGTCATTGAATTACTCCCCTTAATTTATAAAACCCATAATACATAACACGAAAATGCGCTAACACGTCCTGTGTCCGGAATGGAACAGTCTTAATTGCTTGTTTTGGAGCATTTTGTTTTTTTGTGTGTTTCCTTTGACTTCAAAACGACACAGAAAAGATTTCATGAATATATGACTTTATTTAGTGCTGCCTCATCGACACTAAAATTTTAAATCATTTTAAATGAATTTTGAATGTATGTATATATAACGCACACAGAAAATGCTAGAAGGTTCTGGAAAGTTTAAAAGTTAAAAAAAAATCTATAAAATTCTAGAAGGTTCTATGAAATCTCTAGAAGGTTCTAGAGGCTTCTAGAAAAACGTGTAAAACTTGAAAAGGTTCCGGGAAATTCTAGAAAATCTAGAAGTTTTGATTTTCATACAAATAGCCAGCTTCACCAGTGCATTTCAATTTAGTTATAAAAATCAAGTGTTATAAGATCAAATGTTGCGGCTATATAAATATCATTCATTTAGTTATGACTACTAGGTCAAAAAGTGTTGTTCATTTAACTGGCATAGAAGTTGACACAACTCCTGTTTATTGAGCTAGGTACTTCCCCCAATTGAGCCTACTGGCCAATGATATGTTTACAAACACAGCCGTCTGGCAGTCTGTTGGTACTATTTTTTCATGAACTATTTCTTTGCTTGTATACTGTCCAGTTGACATACTAATGTCCTTTGAGCTAGGTACTTCCCCTAATTGAGCCTACTGGCCAAAGGTATGTTTACAAACACAGCCGTCTGGCAGTCAATTGGTACAATTCATGATGGCAGGTGTAGAATCGATACTGATTCCATAATATTTAGCATTCTTAATTTCATATTTTTTGCGTGCTTATCTGATCTTGTCACCAAATTGTATGCCCTTTAATGTATAATCTGACTCCAAATTTTGTAAAGAAAGATGTTAAGCATAATAGATGTGCAGTTATCTCCCAATCAGCTGGATCACTTGAATAACTGTATTCTTTTTCATGCAGCTCATGCTTCAAACCGGCATCTCTTACTGACACTATATACAGTCTGAGTCTGTAGGCAAATCAGACACAGCAGCTTCAGCATGACCCATAACAGAATTTGCAGATACCTTTCCTTTGTAACACTTGTTTCGATTGTTTCACTTTTTTTCAGCACAGTCCGCAAATTGCAGCAACGAACCCCGAATTTTTTGCAATGCATTTTCTTTCTCATCCTTTTCTTCCGCTTCTCAAATCCACTCTCGTGTTTCCTCTTGTATTCATCAGACATGGTTATTTAAAAATATTTCCGTTACATTAAAAATTTTTTAAGAAAAAAGAAGCACACGACTAACGATAAACAACGAATGCGAAGCGCGTCTGTGGTCAAGACCACAGATTGTATGGACATGTTGCTGTACATAGTTATCATGCTTTTTTGTTTTCCTATAATGCTCTCCCACGTGTCTGTGTGAAATAAGTGGGGCATATTTGATCACTCAATCTCGCATATCTTGAGGGACTGTTTGTTCTTCATCTGATGCGGGAAATTCTTCTCATTTCTCCATCTCCCGAGACCCATGATGCCAGATTTCGATACGTTCACTCTTGCACCACTGCGGCTTTCAAAGGCTTGGAAGTGTTTCATTATATGGTGTATGTCCTTTTCACTGGTTGGAAAAAAAAAGGTTGTGTCGTCTGCATATGCAAGCAGTTTGCTGTTCTCTTTTTCTCCGGGATTTGGGCTCCTCAGATGGAACTGTCTTTTCTGATACTCTTCAGGAGATACTCTAATGCAATTTCGTAGACCATAGGAGTCGGAGGGCACCCTTGCCGAACCGACCTCTCAATATCGAAAGGTGTGGTTAGAGAGTATTTATTGGAATTTTACAATGGGCTCTCTTATACAGCACTTGGACCCAGTGGCGTCACTAGGGTTGGTGTCACCCGGTGCGGTAACTCAGGGTGTCACCCCCTCTCATGACACCCCGATCTCCATATTTTTTTCAGACACCGTATATATGTGCGCATGCGCGACTTTATTCTTTTTTTTCCGTTTCCGGGGTCAGGATTTTAGCGATAATTGATATCTATAGGTCAGTGTAAGTATACCAATAATTTCATTAAAATAACGCACTGGCTCCGGATACGTCTAAGACGTACTACGTATTTTGTTTCGGGATACGTCTAGCAAACTTTGATGACGTCAGTAAACAGAATGAATGAGAACTCTTATTTACTGCAGACGTTGATGACGTCATTTACTGTTATTAATGGGAGATATATATTTTTTTTCGGGGACCATCAATAGATATTGCTCCACACCCTAACCCTAACCCTAATTCTGAAAAAAAAAATCTGAAAAAAAAATATATGTCTCTGAGAGGAATCGAACCCACATATAGTTAGCCCTAAATGGGTCACGATTAGCCCACTCTGCCAGCGCGCCACAGAAACGAAGCTACAATTTTAATATATAATCAGAAAGAATGGCTCGGTTATGCAATTTCCCGCGAAAAGAAAATAACTTTAAATCATAAGAGTTCATCTTAGACGTATCCGGAACCGGTGCGTTAAAATAATTAATAATAAAAAGTACGCAGTGTCTGTTAATAATCGGAGATATTTTTATTTATTTATACAAATTAAATACGGCTTTGAATTATTTTAAGAATATAGGTCTAAAACTAGATATTTTGCATTCGGGTGTCACCCCTCGTGAGGGTGTCACCCGGTGCGGTCCGCACCCCCCTAGTGACGCCACTGCTTGGACCCATTTGTGCATGTAGTCTCCTATGTTGCCTGGTTTTATAACTTAAAATAGGTAGTCATGGTCGACCGTGTCAAAGGTTTTCTCTTGGTCGATGGAGAGTAGGGCAGCCTGTGTGTCTTTGATGTGAGAGAATGTTATGAAATCTCGTTTGTAGTTAGTTCTATTTTCCTATCACTAACGTTCTATTGTCCTAATTACTACAGTGCAGTATTCAGCTACTATCACTGGCTATACCATCAAATGAAAATACATTCATGAGGTAGATAACATTTGATTATACTATACTTTTGCGAAATGAAAAAAAAAAATATAAGAAATAAATCGAAAAGCTACTATCAACTAGTCATATCTACAGATTATATATAATCTGTGGTCATATCATTTATTTATTGAAATTTAAGGAATAATATAATAAAATGCGTATCATTGCCTAAAATAAATTAATCTAAATTAAAAAAAAAAAGAAAAAAAAACTTTTATCAAGTTACTCTGGTATTGGGGTAATGTCCTAATTTAAAATTCAGTTTTAGAGGTTTGAAGGCTTTGATAGGCTCATGGTGCCTCATGTGTCTACTGGAAAAAAATTATCATTATCAAATTAAATATTGGCCTAACATTTAAACTTTGCTTAATACAGATTTTTTACCATATCGAACAGGGAAAAAACACGAAAAAAAAAAAGAAACAAATCCGACAATACTAAGTTGTTATACGTTTATTTAATGAGTTACGATACAAATAAAAATAAAAAATAACATAAAAAGTACAACAAACAGGTAAAATAGCTAATATATAAACCTACCAAGCACTGTCTGGTTTACTTATAATATTCTGTTAAATTTTTACTTTGTGTGCAAATTGTAGGCCACCCACCAAATCTGTACTTAAATGAAGGCCCTATATTAAAATTGGATCATAGCACAAAAATAATTCCAAAACTGAAACTATTATTAGTGTTAAGTAATGGTGAAATATACAGCTGGTGCAACGATTATTAAAACGCAGTCTGAGCTATAAATAGCCCGAGCTTTACACATATTTAAATTAACTTCGAATTAAAAAAAAACAACAACCTGATAAACTTTTATAATACCAATAAAAATTTAATTAACGTGAGGTGAAAAATAAATAAATTGTGCTAAGTCAGTGTTATATGGCAATACTAATTATCAGTTAATTATTATGTTTTTTTTAACTTAAGCTTCGACACAAATTTATTTTTTTATTTGAGACGCTTCACAAACCTGACATTATAATTAGTATGGTTGCTTTCATGCAAAGCATGGTCCCACTAAATTCAGACAAAGAAATAATTCGCCTAAATGTATGAATGCGTGTATTTCACTCAATCGTGGTCCCTGCTATTACACCAGGGCTATTAGCCCATGGCAATGTCGACTGAAACATCACTCAATCGTGGTCCCTGCTATTACACCAGGGCTGTTTGCCCATGGCAATGTCGACTGAAACATCACACAATCGTGGTCCCTGCTATTACACCAGGGCTGTTTGCCCATGGCAATGTCGACTGAAACATCACTCAATCGAGGTCTCTGCTATTACACCAGGGCTATTAGCCCATGGCAATGTCGACTGAAACATCACTCAATCGTGGTCCCTGCTATTACACCAGGGCTGTTTGCCCATGGCAATGTCGAATGAAACATCACTCAATCGTGGTCCCTGCTATTACACCAGGGCTGTTTGCCCATGGCAATGTCGACTGAAACATCACTCAATCGTGGTCCCTGCTATTACACCAGGGCTGTTTGCCCATGGCAATGTCGACTGAAACATCACTCAATCGAGGTCCCTGCTATTACACCAGGGCTATTAGCCCATGGCAATGTCGACTGAAACATCACTCAATCGTGGTCCCTGCTATTACACCAGGGCTGTTTGCCCATGGCAATGTCGAATGAAACATCACTCAATCGTGGTCCCTGCTATTACACCAGGGCTGTTTGCCCATGGCAATGTCGACTGAAACATCACTCAATCGTGGTCCCTGCTATTACACCAGGGCTGTTTGCCCATGGCAATGTCGAATGAAACATCACTCAATCGTGGTCCCTGCTATTACACCAGGGCTGTTTGCCTATGGCAATGTCGAATGAAACATCACTCAATCGTGGTCCCTGCTATTACACCAGGGCTGTTTGCCCATGGCAATATATCGACTGAAACATCACCCAATCGTGGTCCCTGCTATTACACCAGGGCTGTTTGCCCATGGCAATGTCGACTGAAACATCACACGCTCGGTCACCAGGTAAAGCGATACATAAATACAACATTACTTCTGGAATGTTTATTTTTGAGTAATCACTTAACGAAATATAGAGAAAACATGCACATAATTTCCACCAATTTAATAAAAAAGCCAAAAAAAAAAAAAACAACAACCAACAAACTAAAAAAAAAACCGATGAGGAAGGCGACTGCCTCCAGACCCGCTATGAAGGACGTCCCGCGATAGAAGCGTTTGATTATAATATATAGCCACACTTCTAGATTTCTAGCTCCTGCATGTAAAAATAACCCGTGTGTAGAGGTGTAGCTGTACTGATAGACGGGGCATAAGCAAAAAAAAAAAAAGCAGCTGCCCGATAACAACATTAGACATCTACTGACAATTTGTTCTCACTATATATCATATAGGCCTAAGTGTATTTTAAAATAAAAGTTTTGACCACACTTATTTTTTAAATAAACAAACAAGCATCTGAGCACAACTTTTTTTCCTCCTATCTATTAATGCAGAAGATAACTTTAATGCTGTAAAAGTACGATGATAACTTAAATACTGTAAATATATGATAACTTAAATGCTGTAAAAGTACGATAACTTTAATGCTGTAAAAGTACGATAACTTTATTGCTGTAGAAGTATGATAACTTTAATGCTGTAAATATATGATAACTTTAAGGCTGTAAAAAATATGATAACTATACTGCTGTAAATATATGATAAATATTCGTTAATTAGAAAAGTAATATCAAGCAATTGCGGCGATGGCAACATGCGAAGGGAGGGGGGCACTACTGCGAAATGCCGGAGGGATAAGGTCTTCTTAAACAATATCCCCCCCCCCCCATCAGAAAAGGGCATACATTCCCCCCTCTCACCCCAGGTCCCCTGCATAGAAACTATGGGTTTTTAAGATTAGAGTGCGTCACAGTTGGGAAATAGAAACATTAATTAAAAAAATAAATAAATTGTCTTCATGTCAGTGGAGCAGTGCTTAGACAAACCACTCACACCATAGCTGCTAGTTTGTTTTTCACAGTCTAAAGAACATGGTAACAGGTAGAACGAACAAAATAGTCTTGTATCTATGAATGCTTGTGTGTGTGTAAGTATGTAACCGGTATTGTATAGAATCTGGAAAAAAAAGTATATAATGGCGGTGTGTGTGTGGTGTAGGGGTGGGTGTTCATGGAGGGGGGGGGGGTTCGATGACTGGTGTTAACGTTTCTTCAAAATTAGCGCACTGTATTTTGACTGATTCTGAATTGAACAATGTTTAATATAAGTTTAAAAAAAAATCATTGCTTAAGTAGATATTAAAAAAAAATACAGTTGTTTTGTTTTAAAATGACTTTGATCAGGAGTGTCCAAACTGCCGCCCGCAACACGCGGGCGACAATACGATCGTACTTTTTTTTTACAAATAAATAACAAAATCTTCACTTCTAGCATTCGATTCGATTTTTTTGGCGCAAGGATCACATTATCTATTTATATATCACTAATAATGCGTTTTATTATGAGTAGGCTATAATGTATTATTGTTTTATTGTGAGTATACATGTATTATTATTTTATTGTGAGTATACATGTATTATTGTTTTATTGTGCGTATACATGTATTATTGTTTTATTATGAGTAGGCTATAATGTATTATTGTTTTATTATGAGTAGGCTATAATGTATTATTGTTTTATTATGAGTAGGCTATAATGTATTATTGTTTTATTGTGAGTATACATGTATTATTGTTTTATTGTGAGTATACATGTATCATTGTTTTATTGCGAGTATACATGTATTATTGTTTTATTATGAGTATACATGTATTATTGTTTCTAATGAGTATACATGTATTATTGTTTTATTGTAAGTATACATGCATTATTGTTTTATTATGAGTATACATGTATTATTGTTTTATTATGAGTATAAATGTATTATTGTTTTATTATGAGTATACATGTATTATTGTTTCTAATGAGTATACATGTATTATTGTTTTATTATGAGTATACATGTATTATTGTTTTATTATGAGCATACATGTATTATTGTTAAGCCTTATATCAGATTCCCTACCTGTGAAGTTGCTGTAGATACATGGAGAGGTTATTTATTACACAGAAACATTTTTTTTAAAGAGGTTAAACAAAAAAAAGGAATAGTTTCGATAACAGGAAAAAATAAAGTCTGTCAAAGAAATACTTTTTTTTAACAGCTTTACATCGGAAACAATAAAACCTTGTAAACATTTTAAAACATTGGGTTAACATTTGCTCAAGTGAGCCGTTGTGCTGTTATTTTAAAAAAATAAAAAACAAAACAAAACAAACAAACACACATGAGCTCAGCTAATGCTTCTTAAATACATAGACAACACCATTGTTGCTAAAGGAATATCTTGGCACGACCCGTCTACACAGTGACGTCCACTTGCCGTCCAGCTCCATCTCTTTCATTCTCGGTTCCAGCCTGCCTCTGTACTCTGCAACGCTGGTCAGGTATTTCTCTCTCATCACTATCACAGCAAGACCGCCTGCGAACAAAAAAAAATGTCACAGGGTTGGGGGGTTGGGGTGGGGTGGAGAGGAGTGTGTAAATGTTATTACGTAGAAAACAACACACAGTTCTTTGTCGAATGATTCAAAAAAAAAAAAAGCATTAAGTTATACGGTAGACGGCGGAAATAATCATTAGCCTAAATGCTTGATTTACAGAGACAAAATAAATGTTTATATATTTTTTTTTTATTTTGATTAATCACTTAAAGATCACTTAAAGAAATATAGAGAAATCATGCAAATAATTTTCCCAACAACTTTATAAAAAAAAAAGCCAAAAAAAAAACAGCAACAACAAAGAACAACACACAGATGAGGATGGTGACTGCCTCCAGACCCACTATGACGGACGCCCCGTGATAGAAGCGTTTGATTTTAAGACAAAATAAATAATGAGTAGGAATTTGAAGCACCACTGCGAGAAATATGACACGTTTAGGTTAATAATCGACAAGTCCTGAAATACACACACATGGGCCCCTCTCTCTCTCTCACACACACACACACACACAAATACACATTCATACACACATAAACTAACACATACTTACACATAATTGTACATATAAACACAAGAGAGACTGCCATTTTTTTTATTCCGTAGTTTAAAAAAAAACCAAATCAACAGTTTATTTGTAAGAACAACAACCTAACTCCATCAGAGATCTACCCTTTACACGGTTACGACCTAACTCCATCAGAGATCTACCCTTTACACGGTTACGACCTAACTCCATCAGAGATCTACCCTTTACACGGTTACGACCTAACTCCATCAGAGATCTACCCTTTACACGGTTACAACCTAACTCCATCAGAGATCTACCCTTTACACGGTTACAACCTAACTCCATCAGAGATCTACCCTTTACACGGTTACAACCTAACTCCATCAGAGATCTACCCTTTACACGGTTACAACCTAACTCCATCAGAGATCTACCGTTTACACCAGTGGTTCCCAAAGTGGTCCCTACGAACCCCCAGGGGTCCCCGGTATCTTTCAGGGGGTCCGTGGAAGATTAAAATTCATTTAGGGGTCCCTGAACAACTTCAGGGGATCCGCGCAAGGTTTAATAAAAAATATTTTATCAGCTGTAAGTGACTAACCGTGTTACACAAACCAGCTTTCGACATTATAAAAATAATTCCACTGTGTAGTAATACAGTACAAAGAAGGATTCACGAAATGGCTCAGTCCATAGAAAATTCTTTGTGTGAGTACTTAGAAACATGTGAATTTTCCATACAGCTTGACGAGTCAACTTTACCAGGAACAGAAGCTTTACTTATAGCTTATGTGAGATTTGTAAAAGAAGAATTATTTTTTTTTTGTCCCAGAATTGTTATTTGTTTAATGTTTGGAAACCGATACAAAAGGTGAACAAGACTTTTCAATGTAAAAGCTATGCCTTTGACTAATACCATTTCTGTTGCTACTGACAGTGCTCCGGCAATCATGGTAGGAAGATATCGAGGCTTTCTGGCTTACTTAAAACAAGCTGTACCAAATAAATTTTCAGTACATTGTGTCATTCTTCCCAAAAAAATCTTAGTAAACGTTTGCATGAATCTCTAGATTATGTCATTAAAGAAGTTAATAAATTCAAAAGGAATGCCTTAAATGAGATATTTTTTTTCAACTTTGTTTAGAAAATGAGGAAGACTCATCCGTTCCATTTTGAGAGCTTGAGTTTTGTTTAATATTAATAATTACTAGCTGTACCTTGCAAAACCTTTGCATAGAGTTATATCCCCTTAGGCATGATCGGTAGGCTATGTTATTTTTGGTTTCGGGCAGACCCGAATTTTTCATGATTGTATTTTGAACCGGAATACTGTTGTATTACTTTCGATTTAACGCAGAACCCAAAATCGCTATTATTATATTATATAATCTGGTACAGACGCCAAGTTCAACCAGTCGATATGTTAAAGTATTCTTTGGTACACACGCAAATGTCAACCAGTTGCTATGTTAAAGTATTCTTCGGTACCGACACATATTGATTGAAACTGTACTGAGCGTTGAAAGTTATTTCTAATACTGAAAATCATTTCCAGACACAACGAGCTAGCAAAATATAAGAACGAATCTTTCAGGTCCTGATATCAAACTTCCTCAAGTCATATTTTTCCTTACCTGGTTTTACAAAACGTATGAGTTCATCGAGCCCACTACAAGGTATATGACCTTCACCCATGCCTCCACAAATCACGGCCACATCGTAGAAATCTAAACAGAAAAAAATCCCACAAAATATAAGCGTGGGAGCCAATCTAAATTTATTACGTATCATTTTAATTTATAAATCAACTAACTGCAAGACATATTTTGCCCAGCAGTTGTATTCACTCACGCTTTTAATTTTAGTAATGATCATTCATAAAAATATAGCCTACGTATGATCTAAAAAAATATTATTATTATTTTTTTTTTACTTTTTAGTGCAGCATTTTAATAAATGAACATTTTTTAAAGTCTTTTTTTAAATCTACATACAACTTTTTTTTAATTTTATACTTTTTAGTTTTAAAAGCATTAAACTTGCTATTTATTGTTGCACTTTATCCTAATTATGATAGTCTATATTTTGCACAATGGTGCCGTACTTCTTCCTTGTACCTCTTCCGTATTTATTTTAACATCATACTCCCATTAAGTCCATTATTATTAAAATCTATTTAGCTTCGTACGTCTTCAAGATTTTAATTTATGGACTTGAAATTACTAACACAGTGTATTGTTAGGTAGAATCCAAATCTTAGCTATCTCACTAAATGATAACAGGCTCGAAATTGAGCTGTAAGATTTGAGGACAGAGCAATAGAACGTGAGGCTAATTTAAAACTAATAAAAAAAATCGTATCTCAAGTCAAAGTTCTATTCCACTAGAAAGAGAGTATTATAATATATCAAGGCTAATAAAATTTAAATAGGATCTATTAAATGTTTGATTTATGACAACTATTACATAAAAAAATAATAGAAATTGTAAAAAAATGTCAAATGTTAAAAATCATTTTTTCTTCAGTTTTTTTGTAATTATCTACTGTGTCAATTTTTTTGTAAGGTTCTAAATTGTTTGTCAAGTTTACAAAACACTTTTTTAAAATTCTAATCCGTTGTGGTCCAATATGTTACCTGAAAATGTTATTTTTATTTAAGATTCGAAATCTCATGAAGTTTTTTCAACAGTTTTTTTATTCTAATCCATTATGGTCCAATATGTTACCTGATTCAATAAAACTGGAGGTCCCGTTTAGAAAAGTAAGGAATGTTCTTTTATAGATCCCTTTGCCTCTCGCCAAATTCAACATTCCTTCACTGGGCTCAAGGGCGTCTAACGTTTTGAAACCTTTCTGCAGTAACTGAACACATTTAGAGTAAATAGATTGTGTAAGAAAACAAGCAGTGATTCATTTCAGAATATATATGCGTCGACCTTATAATCGCCAGAATATATTTCATCCTTTTGAATATTAGCGCATGCGTGGCATGCTCTAATTAACTTCTAAATTTAAACACAAACACATTAATTTTTATGACTACCTTATCTTCTATCAAGCTAAGTTTAAACATACACTAACTATTAAACACACAAAAACTAATTTATCAGACTAACCTATCTTCTATAAGACTGAATTTAAAAAATACACTCTCACTTCATATCTATAAGACTACATTGTCAAGCTAAATTAAACAAGCGAGCGACACCCAATGCAACAAGAAATTAAACAAAGTAAATTAGTTATATTAAAACACAAGTTTACAACGCCCGTCTATTAGAATACCTTTAGTGCTATAAAATGTAATCGATGAAACACAAACAACTTTTTCCCGCACCATCTCCCCCCCCCAGACCACAACAACAAGACAATGACAAAGTTGAACGCATACAAACATTTGACGTTAATATAATACCTTTTCCCCAACAAAACCTGAACCAGCGGCCACATCTAATATGTATGCATTACTGCGTGAATTCTCTTCCGGAAAGTATTCTGTCAGGACATCGGCGGTAATGGCAGGACCTCTATAGTTGTCTTCAGACAAATCCTACAGCCAAATTCGATATATATATATATATATATATATATATATATATATATATATATATATATATATATATATATCAACATTCAAAACCCATTTAAAAAGCACATTAAATTAGAATACTATAAAAAAAAAAACAAATACTGACGGTGTTTAACAAAGTTTCAATTATAAAATGAGTTTTTAATAGAATAATGCTTAGCCTTATCGGAACTAATTTGTTAATTTCTAAAATTCTAAGCAAAACATGAGCATCTACTCGACATAAGCTACGCCTTGTGCTAAAAATATGTACAATAAACTATTTATCAGGAGCTAAACAGTGACGATAAAACTGAAAATAAACTATTTATTGGAAACTGAGCAGGAGACTTGTGACTTGATAGAAAGGATGGTAGCTACTTTACTACTGTCCATGTCGAGGTGACATCCACTTTACCTGTTCATACTTGGCCGATTGAGCCCACTTTGAATACCGCTCGGCTATCTCCTCTTTTGTAAGACCTGGTTCATGGACGAAATCATTAGCTGCAGATGCATTGGCCATCGTTAACTGGAATGTTTCAAAAGGTCGAATACTAATGCAGCTTTCTGAAATTTTGGTAATGTATTTAAATTTACTCTCAAACGGTATATTCTCATGAAATAGAAAAGTGTATCAAAATATAATATATTAGAAAGACTTTGAATGGCAGAAAATAACGAAAAGGAGTATGATTATCAGGCTATTTAATTTGTACAGACGAACGACATGCTGTTTAGCCACCCAAAATTTAGCAAATTATGCTAAAACTTTGTTTTGAGGAATTAGTCATCTCACTGGCGGCGGAGCAGGGGGGGCAGCGCCCCCCCCCCTAAAACTTTTAAGGGGGGGCGGCGCCCCCCCTTGAATTTCCAGTCTGCCCCCCTCCTAAAATTTTAACTTTTTAACTTTGTAATTCGATTTATTTCTTAAATTTAATATTTGAAAGAAATTATAATTAATTGACATTTTACAGTAATCACATTATTGAGAGTTGTTGTGGCATATTTTAAAACTAGTTGCAAGTACCCGGCTTTGCCCGGGTTTAAAATAATGTTTTCTGTTTATTTAAGAAGCGTAATTTGACGTTTAATTAAGATTTAAAATAAGACGCGTAAAAAAGGGTTTATTTGCATGCAATAAAAGGGTACATTTATCTTAAAGCAATGTGATACACAATTTTTTGCAGTTCTTCTCTCTCTCCCTCCCTCCCTCTCTCTCCCCTCCCTCTCTCTCCCCCTTTCCCTCCCTCCATCCCTCCCCCTCTCTCTCCCTCCCTCTTTCCCTCCCTCTTTCCCCCCCCCTCTCCCTCTCTTAGGGCATGACTGTAGCAAAGATGACAATTCCTATGGATGAAGGAATGGAATGTAATAATGTAGTAAGTAATGTGATATTTGGTTCCCCGTACCGATCATATTTATAGTAAGTTAGCTATGTGGGAGAGAAGCTCCTAAAACCTGAAACAGGGGTAAAAGTTTGCCAATTTTCATGTCTTTGATATCCAAAATAATTAATTACAATTAAACTACAAATTGAGATGGAACGAAACCTGTTTAAGAACCTTCCCCATGTAATTTTGTGTACGTGTACCCAGTGGCGCAACCAGCAAAGATGCTGGGGGGCCCTCACATATTGAAAAAAGACCGTTTGACAGTCTTTTTTTTGTAACTTTATAACGTAAATTATGTATTGATGATTTGGCCTGGGGGGGGCTCAAGCCCCCCTGCCCCCCTCCCCTGGTTGCGCCACTGTGTGTATCAAATTTCACGTTATTTGGTTGTCTGGATCTTGAGTTTTAAGGGAACAGACAGACAGATAGTAAATGCGTCCTATAAGTATAGAGAAGTATTGCCATCTATCGAATGACGGCAAATGTAATTTTTAAAGAAATTACAATTATTTATTATCTTTTCATAAATTACTTTTCGTTTATTGAGTTTCCCGTTTCCGGTTTCATATTCATCATCATTCATGATAATTATCAGTAATTTTCTGATCTAATGTCACTATTAAATTTGTAAACAAAATGACATTACGAATCTGTTGACGACAGAAGTGCTCAATGTTCATTTTAATTTTTTTTTAATATATTATTATTTAATAATATCGATTAAATACTTGCTACAGAATTACTATATTCTATTATTGAATTAAGGGGGTAAAATTTGTCTTTCGGTCATATTTTGTCTTGCCCCTCCTTAAATTTTCAAGGGGGGGCGCCGCCCCCCCCTTGAAATTTGGCTTGCCCCCCTTAAAATATTTCGTTCCGCCGCCGGTGAGTCATCTCAAGATCCCAATGCAACTTATTATCTTTTCTAAACCACAAACTCTCAAATAGTAGGCCATAGTATTAAAAAAACATTAGTCAGTACTGATGTGCTAAACAACAAAATAAGTTTTACATCATTTCGTTGTGTAAGACTGTTTGTCACGCCACCCCTCATTTTTCAACCCACACCCACTTGCTACACCTATCTTCTCTTAAACAAATATGTTACAGTTTTGATTAGCTTTACCCTAATCCACCACTACCATTAACAAAGGCAAACCGGAACATTAAATTATCTCCAGAAAATAAATAAAGTATTGAGTAATTACTAGTCATTAAAAAAAGGGGAGAAGGGACACGTGAGTCCCAGATTCGATCCTCGGTAAGAATAAGGGGAATTTTCCCAAATCCTGGCGAAAGCTTGATAAAAGTCCTTCAGGTCTACCCAAGTCTACCCATTTTTGAATGGGGAGCTGAATTTAGTTGGGGAAGTAAATGCGGCTGGGCTTTGTGTTAACGACACAATCCTATACTGTCCCGTGACTACAGAAACAGGTGAATCTTTCCGATGGCCGTTTAGGGCTAAGGGAACTTTACTTTTTCTAGTCGTTAATGTAAAAACATAATTATATTAAATATTCCATTATAATTCCTTAAGGCCTTCGGGGTCAGAAGTGGTGGAGGTCATCCGCCGTTTCTGTAGCCACGAGTATTCTATTGGTTTCTGTGGCAAGAATAATACACAAACATGTCGTTGTTTTTAAGCTATGTGGATTTAGAGACGTCATTCGAGTTACAGAAAAGCCCAGGGTCTCATATTGGTCACAAACTCGAAACCCTCAGGTTATCAGTTGAGCTTCCTACCACACGGCCACACCGTCTTTTAGTTATTTATGAAATCAGTGAAACGTTCAAGGGAGCTGCGATGGAAACATTAGGCAACTGGCGTCACTTGAATTCGAACCCGTGACAAAGAATGCGATGACCTGGCTCACAACTTTACCTGCACCAAGTCGACGAATAAATTTGATCATGCTCTATTAATTAATACTTGATATCCATATATCAATAGTGAAGTAAAACGTCAAGGCGTTAATGGATTTGAAATAATTTAAAACGGACAACAGAGTAGAGAAAAATCAATACTGAGGGTTGAAATGTCAGATATTAATTTGCAGGCAGACGACATTGGTTCATTAGAACAACGACATAAGCATGACTCATCGTTTAGTATTTTTAACAATAAAATGCACGTAACTTAAAAAAAAATAATTTCTGGACGTAAATTAGTTTTCCGCTTTGTCTTCATTAATATAACAAACATTATTTCTTAAAACCTATTTGAAATTCACGATTTTTGTCCAAGAATAATTAAACTAACAATACGAATGATAAACCATTTATCTCATTTATTAAACGTGCATTGCATTTTTTTTTACAACTTCTGGGGAAAGGGATGGCAATACAATCAGACATAATGGTTAATTAAATCAAATGAAATGTATCCTGCTCTTATCCATATAAATGTGTACACATAACTTTTGTTTTTAATACTATTGGAATGGGACGATTCATTGGAAGTCGGAATCGAAAGTTTTTGGAATATCGGAATAGGAATATTTTTTTTCCCGATTCCCCTTAGGATTCAATGGACAACATGTTTTTTTTTCTATCTTCGAGTATTTCACAAGATACAATAAGTAAGTCTAATACATAGAAATCGGGAATGTAATCGAAATTGGCAGTTTAAAGTAACAAGTTTGGCCTCGAATCACTACTCATTTTTAACAATGCACATTGTGAATCTATTGAGCTGCAAACCGAAACTCAAGTCAAATGACTAATGGGCACGGTCAGTTCAAAGCAGTCTTCTATTCAACCCCTCAAACAATGAATGATTGAAAGCTTGGCTTTGTTAAGTCCATTCTTGAATCGTGGTTGTGTTATTGGTGCGCACACCTATTAATTTCGCCTCTTCCTATGTCAATTGAGAAAAAAGTAAAGCTAATTTTTATCAGAAGTAATTATAAGCTTATGATTCTTTAAAAAAAAACATAGAAAAACTGAACAAAGGAATAATATTGTATGGAACATCTCAGGGTTTTTTTTTTTGTAAAAAAAAATAGGTGCCGGTACTCAGTGATGTATTGCCTAAATTTTATCTAAAACCCAGCGTCTAGTTTAGTTCTTATTGCGCACAATTTTAAAATAATTCAATTTTAACAAATTAATAATATAATATATTAACAATAAACGTTAAAATACAAGAAAAGTAATATTTTTTCCCCACATTGAGAAAGGCGCCGGTACGCCGTACCGGTGCGTACCGTCACAAAAAAAAAAAGCGCTGGAACATCTTAAATAAAAGACTGAAAAAACAAACAAACTCACACATGAAAGAGGAATGATTATTAACCTTGTTCTTGGTGGTAAATATTTGCAGATTAAAAATGAAAGTAGTTACAAATGTCAAGATATGGAGACGGATGGTCGCGTAGTGAAGAGTTTGACTGTCGACATGAGAGGGGGGGAGCCTGAGAGGACCAATATGGATATTTCAGGTCGTGGTTTAGTACCCGCTACATCTATCACGGTGCCTCCAAGGCAACAGCACTATCGGCTATGGTGGGGGATAAATGAATGGCACCATAAAAACACTTCCATTAGTGGTTTGTAGGATCTAAGAGATTTCATCTCATCCTTACAGGGGACTTCACACACAATCGCAAGTTAGAGGATGACCAGAAAGATTTTTTGTTTGTTTATTATTCAGCTCAATGTGTCTAAGAGAACAGAAGGTCCAGCAGTGTAGGGCGCTCGACAGTCGACCTCAGAGTCCCGGGTTCGATCAACGGTGAAAACCAAGGGAATCGTTCCAGGTGTGGGTTTAAAGTTTACCAAGTTCACCCAACATTAAATGGGCACCTGAATTTAGTTGTGTAAGTAAGGACTAAGGGAACTTTTTTTTGAGGTGTGTCTAATGAATGCACGGGATGACAGGGAATCTGACAAATAGAGTCATCTGTATGGTCAAAGGCGTCTCCTACAGGGGAAATAACGTCATGATTTTTTTTTAGAAAGGCGCCAAACACTACAAGCCCCCCCCCCCCGCAATCTGCAAGCAACTACTGCTAATTGTATCCGTTATTAAGGACATGGTCCAGTAGATATAGTAGTAAACAAAAATAATACATATTGTTTCATGAAATTTAGAAGTAACGAGACAGATTAGATTGCAGCTATGGGAGAACTACATCCCGCGGGCTAAGTAGGCCCATTTGGGCTGTCTGGTCCAATCCGGGCTTTACACGTTTATTTCAATGACATTTACATCTAATTCATACTAACACTTGATCCATTAGCTCTTAGTACGACCTATGTCTCAAATTTAGGAAATAAACACTTGATCCATCTAATCTTAGTAAGACCTATCTGACAAATTTAGGAAATAAACACTTGACCCATCTACTCTTAGTAAGGCCTATCTGTCAAATTTAGGAAATAAACACTTAATCCATCTACTCTTAGTAAGACCTATCTGTCAAATTTAGGGAACCCACTGTGGCCCGCGGTTAAAACAGTTTGCACACCCCTGGGTTAAAACAATATACCCAGTGTCGTTGGTTTCAGTGCTATCTATAGTGTGGACTGAAACCAGTGATTTCTGTCTGTGTGAAACACTGGTTTCCCCTCAGTGTATAATCTAGAGCTCAGTGGACTGGACGCGTTATTTCCACAGGGTCTCTGATACTATAATTAGACTGGAGACCATCGTCGTCATAAAAACAAACCAAAAAAAAAACCCATGCACACGGCTGCTGTAAAAAAATCTGTTCAATTCTGGGGGCCTGAGGGAAAAAAAAAACCAACTAAAAAAAAAAATAGACAACATCTAGACCAGAGGTTATTAAAGTGTGATCCGCGACCCACAGTGGATCCCGATCTGATTTGAAGAAGGTCGCCAAACATTTTTATAATTCCAAATTCGAAAGTGTGCACTTTATTTTAACTTTACTTTCTTTCATCTTTTTTTTTTCTTTCTTTACAGGTGGGTAGTAAAAACAGCAACAACAAACTAACAGGCGAAATTTTGAGGAGCCCTGTTCTAAACGATGACGTACAAGTCAAAATAACAGATGTTCCCACGTCCAAATTGTCTGCCGTTCACGAAAAAAAATGGTGAATGCATTGTACAGGCTTGGTGGGAAGGAACACCGTGTACATCGTCCCACGGTGAGGGGGGGGGTGAGAGAGGGCCCTCAAAAAAGGTGGCCACTAAGCTCAACGCGACTCAAAAACATTTAAATTATATTTGAAAATCACAATAATCAAATCAATAATTAATACTCATTTCTCAAGTATGTCTTGTAGACATGCCAAGACTAAAATTTTTCGCCATTGGCAAATGCCAGGAAAACACATTTGTTCACCAAAAAATTGAATCTCTTTAGTGTTACATTCATAGCTATACATTTTTATAAGCATTGGTTACACTTTCTGTGTCTGGGTTTGAGAGTCCTCAAATGCCCAACTTTGGCGCACGTGTGGATTTTACATGACAGTACATGAACTGAATAGTTTAGAGTCCACGAACTAACATATTGAAGAATTACGAAGCGAATAATTTGTTAGTAATGTTTATAATGAGAACGAAATTCGCCTTGTCAAAATAAATCATCGGTGCAAACGATCGTGAAATAAAGCTTTTTTCTTTCCAGCACGAGATAGCACTTTTTTCCCCCAAGTCTTTTGACTTGCCAAATTAGGCGTACGTGTGCAACAAAAGCAAGTTTAATTGTATCAAAAATTAAAAAAAAAAGTATTAAATAAAAAATATATTAAAAAGTTTTCACAAATCAAGGCTTTATATATATATATATAAAAAAACTATAAAAAGTAAAAAAAAAAATGATAATCAGTCTGTCATACACATATTTATATAAATTTATCATTACTAAAATTAAAAGCGTGGGTTATTACAATCAGTGGCGCAACCAGCAAAAAATGCTGGGGGGGGGGGGAGGGCTCACATAAAGAAAAAAGACAGTTTGACAGTCTTTTTAGTAACTTTATATAGTAAAATATGTATTGATGATTTGGTCTTGGGGGGGGGCTCAAGCCCCCCCCCCTGGTAGCGCCACTGATTACTATATCTTGAACAAAATATTTCTTTACATAAGTTGATAAGTAGCTATAAGTAATTAAATTATCTATGAATCTAGATGTTCACCCACGCTGATATATATTTTTAGCAATGTTAATTTATATTAATATTTGTATCATTTTGGTTAATTTTTTTTTCAATTTTTAGAGCATTTTTTAGAGTTTTTTTTTAGGAAAAAAAACCCTTTCTATTGTATCTCTTAATCATGTATCAAAGTGATCTATTAATTGGAGGATTAAATAATATTATACGCTATACACAAACAGCACGTACCAATAGCGTAGCAAGCTTAACTCGTGACCGGGACACAATACCTTTTTAGCGCCCCCAGCCTCCCATTTGAAAACCATATATAAACATATTATACCATTTGGCGCCCCTCTGTGAGTAGCACCCGGGGCATGATGCCCCCCCCCCCAACTATGCTACTGGCACGTTCGTGAGTGTAGACATTTTAAATAGGGTCTATGAATTTATTTTATTTTTTTGCACAGGGTCCTGGAATTCCCCATGGAATTGTATTATAAACTGACAGAAAATGTCAGCTTACCGTATCCAAAGTCAACTTGCCGCCATATTTAAACAAAAAAAAACATAATCAAAGCAAAATAAAAACAATATGCGAAAAAAAAAAGAAATGAAAAAAATAATTTAAAACTACGTCAACTTAATGTGCGATTTCATGGATTTGATAAGTTCTACGTTATTTTATTCATCTGAGAACCAAACACTTGCAGACAAGTCCGAACAATCATATATATATATATATATATATATATATATATATATACATACATATATATATATATATATATATATATATATATATATATCATTATCAAAATTAAATACTTTTCTTACAAAAACGAAAACAACAAATGTGACAACATTCACGAAACTATTACATATTAGACACTAAGAACGACTGTGCACCACCGACTTAACTCATGTACGACATAATTCATTTTAAAGTCAAAATATTATTCTTCAGATTCTATATACACACACATATGGGCAATATACATTATATAATATCAACAACTTTGACATTTTAAACAATAGATGTCACGGACAAATGTCAAGTGTACATACGATCCATGTTTAAATACAAAGATACACGTATCATGTCGTATTTTACTTACCTTTAAAGAGAATTTTTTTTTTTTTTAAATAACAAAGTTCTTTAAAACTTAAACAATGTTTCTATATCACCAGAAAAAAAATATTCGCTGGCCTTTATATCTAAAGATACAGAATGTATCTCACGATTCTTATAAAAGTGAGGAACTTGACCTCAAGACTCGGATTGATTGGGGGAAGGGGGGGGGGCGGTGAAGGAAAGAAAGCTTAGACCTCTATACACTAAAAAGCCGAGCTCGCGTGCAAGTATCTGCGAGAGAGAGAGAGAGAGAGAGAGAGAGAGAGAGAGAGAGAGAGAGAGATAGACACACACACACACACACACACACACACAGAGAGCGGATGAGCAAAGCCTAGAGAGAGTGCGGTGAAACCATCTTGTGGTTCCAGCGAACATAAAGATTGTGAGCCGCCCCTCCCTCTTATTTTAAAAAAAAAATAATAGCTGACCATTAATGTTAATCTTGTTGAAATAACTAACTACTGCTTTTAAATAATATTTATTGAAGGCATTAGACAGGGAACATTAAAAAAAAACATCTGCATCGAGTGCCATAGATACATCTGCATCCAACAACAACATAAAACATTAATAAATACACAGTCATTAGAAGCGTAGTGGCCTCACAGAAAGCTATCTTGCTATGATGTTTTTTTTAAACATATTCTTAGATACGCGTATTCAAAATTGTGCAGAATTTAGCTTCACTTCCATGGTCGAAAATTTAAAACATATAATGGACGATGTCATTGGTATAACTGTAAATGATGTTACTGCTTTCAGTATGTATGTCAACTATTATGATTAATATACGATGTGTTTTTCTTATCCCATTTTTGTACGAACCTATTAAAATGAATAGGCTTACATTATTTCATTTATTACAGTGACTCCTATTGTTAGCTAAGTGCATAACACTGATAATTTAAAGCACTGTAAAGCCTCGGGTTTTCTGTATTTTTGGTTTTGGTTTTCAGCGATTTATTACGCGCCGGTCGGGTTGCATTCACCAACTCGGAAGCAAGTCTTAGTGTTAAAAGAACAAAGAGGTAAGTGACCCCAGATATTGACTTGATTAGGAATATCACCCCCCCCCCATTGGAGTGCGGTGTCTAAGGCCTTGGTGTACACAGTCTCTAAGGTCATGGAATACAGTGTCTAATGCCTTGGAGTAAATTGTCTAAGGTCCTGAAGTACAGTGTCTAAGGTACTGAAGTACAGTGTCTAAGGTCCTGAAAGTACATTGTCTAAGGTCCTGAAGTACAGTGTCTAAGGTCATGGAATACAGTGTCTAATGCCATGGAGTAAATTGTCTTAGGTCCTGAAGTACAGTGTCTAAGATCCTGAAGAACAGTATCTAAGGTCATAGAATACAGTGTCTAATGCCATGGAGTAAATTGTCTAAGGTCCTGAAGTACAGTGTCTAAGGTCCTGAAGTACAGTGTCTTAGGTCCTGAAGTACAGTGTCTAAGGTCCTGAAGTACAGTCTCTAAGGTCATGGAATACAGTGTCTAATGCCATAGAGTAAATTGTCTAAGGTCCTGCAGTACAGTGTCTAAGGTCCTAAAGTACAGTGTCTAATCCAACGCGTCAAAGAAAAAGCCGAGACTAGAAGCTTGAATCTATTACACGTCCAGATCTACATCATTGAACTGGTTAGTGCCATCACTATGTGCCAGGTACAGCATCGCAACAAAGCTCCTTTTCGTGTGTCGAAAAAAACCAATCGCTAACTTTTTCTGTTGGCAAAGTAAGTGTCGTTCATGGCTAATCGCCCCCTTCCCTAGTTGCGCTACTCTGGGCAGGTAGCGACCTGGTCAGCAAAAAGATTAGCAGTGGGAAAAAAAAAAGCTCCTCCGGTCAAGTTTATCAACCCGCATTAGGAAATCTTTAGACAACCCTCAGAGGTGGAGAGAGGAGCATAATATATTTTAAACAGATTGCACATCATCACTTCCACCGATATCTCCCACCGCTTATAAATAGGGAAGCGTAGGCGTCGTTCCAATCACCTAATTATACCCCCCCCCGTGGCACCTACATTACCATTTCACTCTTGACTTTAGCACTGCGACATTGACCCTATACGTGTTTTTTTAGGATCATAGGGACCTAGATTAATTTTTTTTTTTTTTTTAGAAAACGTCTATCAGTATTTTATATTTTCAAACGCAGTGTGAAACCAAAAGATTTCTTGTCAAATTTACTGCAATGATTAATTTACCGTATGAGGATTCCCTCCCCCCCCCCGTTTTTTTTTTGAAGGTTTGTTTGGGGGTGGGGGGAGGTTAGGGTGTTAGCGACGCTACTGTCCAACAAAGAGTATCGCAAAGAATATAAATTCCAAGACATGCCCCCCCCCCCCCCGTGTTAGAGAGTCAAGTCAGAGGCGGCCTCTTATGATAAAGAGATACATACAAAATGGTATAAAGTTTGGTCATTGCGGGGGTCCCCTCAAAAGTTCGGTGCTTACGTTATATACAGACATTAAATACCACACCCTATATAACGAATTATATCGGAAAAAAACCAGACACACCCCTTCCTTTACCCCTCCCCCCCCCCCAAAAAAAAAAACAAAAAACCCAACAACTTTCATCTGTTATATAGATATGTGAATACTACCAAAGGTGTTAACAATGTTTTTTAGAGCATTTTCGAAAAAAAATGCTCTATTGTCCCCGTTTTGTCTGTCTGTCTGTCTGTCTGTCATCACCCTAGATCTCTCAACAACCATAAGTCCTAGACCCATGATGTATATATCATTTTGTGGGTCTTGGCCTGCCAAGAAATGACTTTTTCCATTTCGCGATCTGACCTCTGAGGGCCGTAAAAGGGGCCTTATTAAGTACCGTTTTTTACTATATAAGCTATATTAATAATGGAACGCCCTATATCTCAACAACCATAAGTCCTAGACCCATGATGTATATATCATTTTGTAGGTCTTGGTCTGCCATATGTACATCAAAAGTTCATTTTCGCGATAGGACCCCTGAGGGCCGGGCTTCAGGGCTCCTTTAAGGGCTTATATATTATATATAGATTATAAGCTAAACAAAGGGGCGAAATCATTATTTATTTTTGTAAATAGTTATTCAACATGACTTACTTCCCTTACTTTTTTATAAAAACCCATAATCAATGACAACTTTGCAGCACAGCTCAATCAACAAAAAGTCATCATTTGTTGGGACTTCAATCAAGATTTCAAAGAGCCCGGGGCAGAAATTCAAAATTTCTTCGAAACAAACTTCAACATTCAACTACTTTCACCAAGATTGGCAACAACAATTTATCAAACAACAATTGACGGAGTTTTCGGACGATTAAATAACTACAATTTAGAATGTTTCAATTATGAGTCCTATTTCAGTGACCACAAACCACTTGTAGTTAGATTTAAGAGAAAATAATTTTTTTTTTCAAATATAAAGAAACGTCTTTTTAATATCTTTTTTTCAGAATATATGCATTACACAATTGAATTTATAAACATTTCCAAAATTGACAAATATTTACTGAAATATAGCATACGTACTGATACATACACGAAAATGCGCTAACACGTCCTGTGTCCAGTATGGAACAGGCTTAAATTGCTTGTTTTTTCTTCTTAAACATTACTACGTCAAATGGATTTGAGTTGTTCATACCTAAGTCTTATGTAACAAAGAGTGTCAATTCTATCTCTAAGATATCTCAAAGATAACTCTATGGCAGTGCCGTAGCGAGCTTAACTCGCGTCCGGGGCACAATACCTTTTCAGCGCCCCCCCCCCCCCATATTCGAAAACCATATAATATTATAAATATACCATTTGGCGCCCCTCTGTGAGTAACGCCCGGGGTATGATGCCTCTCTTTGCCCACCCCTCTCTACGCCTCTGATCTACGGGTCAATTGTAATGTATATTTTCTTTCATATAGGTTGCTGTGTTAGAAAGTAAGGTGACATTGCTTTGTATTTCTGTTCTATGGGACGCGCCAAATTTATTAGTCCTTTGTAGAAAGTCTTCAGACTTGTATAGCGCAGTCGATAATCTTCAAAAAAATAAATCAACCTTAAAGGGCTGTGAGAGACGTAGGTTTGAAAATAAGGATTATGGAAAGTTTCTGTTTCGAATTATTCCCCCCAGTACATGAAGATTGTGTTGAGGGTGTTAGGTGGCAGTGGGGAAACATACAATAACACACAGACTGTGTAGTCAAGATTGGAATTAATTATTTTCTCCGTCTGGCTTACGAACAATGTTTTTTCTTTTATTATTTTTTTTCAAAGAATGTGTGCGGCAAAATGTTAAAGTCAGTCCAACTTTGGAAGGAAGTTTAAAAATGTGTGCGCAACACAGCGAGAAGTGGGCCTAGTATCTATGCTCTGTTGTAATGTTTGGTATGGGCGCTGGTCAAATTGTATGTGCGCGTGCACATAAGCACAACTTAGAGGAAACACTGATTGTGAATGATGCTGCCTGCAAGCGATGTCTAAATGGGTACGGTAATCAGCTGTACGGTGCAGCACAGGGGCGGGTACAGAGGCTGGAGCACCGAGCGCGACTCCCCGGGACAAGAAAACTAAAAAAAAAAACAGCACATAACTCCCTTTTTTCACTTGGTCTTTTATTTCCACAGCTTTCATCCTTTTAAAAGAAGCCAAGTATTTTCTTCTATGCCCCGGTGCCTTAATCTATTTACGTCGGTTTCTGGTGCAACACACATTAATTAAATGGTGTCACACTCACACACAGACAGATACAAACGCACTCACGTTGATTTGTAAGTACATATCTATGTAAGTGTCTTGGATCGTTTATGTTGATTTATATGTACATATTTGCAGAACTTTTTTTGGTTAAAAAAAAATAGGTGCCGGTACTCAGTGAGGGATTGTCTAACTTTTAACTACGAGTTCGCACCTCGATGCAAGCTAAATCACAACTGCAAAGATACTAAATGCAGAGGCGTAGCGAGGGGTTGGCAAGACAACTCGCGCCCGGGGCATTTTACCTTTTTAATACCTTTTTAGCGCCCCCCCATTCGAAAACCATATAATATTATATGTAAAATATATCATTTGGCGCCCCTGAACCTCGGCGCCCGGGGACATATGTACCCCCGCCCCCTAGCTACGCCTTTGACTAAATGTTTAAAACATATTAATAATATAATAAATTAATTAATACCCGTTAAAATGCAAGAAAAATAATAATTTTTCCCCACATTGAAAAAGGTGCCGGTACGCAGTACCGGTGCGTACCGACACAAAAAAAAACACTGCATATTTGTGTATGGTTCTTCGATCGACTATGTTTGTGGGTGAGAGTTGTGTTTTTGTCTGGGGTTATGAATGTATTGTCACTTAAGGAATAACTTAAAGAATCAGTGATAACTTAAAATCAAAATTTAACCCGTTCCTAAAAGTCGTTCGAATTCCAAATCGAAAGAGCCCATAAGTGTATAAATCATTTTAAATGGATCAATTAACTATTGGGTCTCTTTCTTTTATAACAAATATAATCATATTCAAATCTACGAGAAATTATGAAATGTTTCTATGAAAATTTCGCTAAGTTGTAAATAAATAAATAAATAACAGTAAGAAACTTAAAAATTAGTTCATATAGAGGCTGCAAATATCACATGAAATAATCATACTACATCTTAAAACAAGTTGAAATGTTATAGAGAGCTCGAGGCTGAGCAATTTCTGATTCCTGTTATTGACCATTTGTTCTGCTACACAATTATTACATAATAGATACCTGATTTATATTATTATACTGTTTGTTTAACATACAACCCGGGAAGAACGACAAAGATGCATGAATAAAGCTTAGCTTATAAAATATTGAAAACAAAGAACATATCTATCAACAATCGCAATTATTCAATTTAAAATAAAATTAATTCTGCTAAAAGTAAATTTGCAAATTTAATAACATCACTCAGAAATCACGGATTTTGTGCTTCATTATTTTATTATACATATGTATAAAAATGAAGTCAGAAGCCAATGTTACTTTATTAACTTATTTAAGTTGCTAGTTGTCCTCAGAAGATATCAATATATAAAAGGTTGCGAACAGGCCCATCGACAGAAATTTCGGGCCCCTGGGCTGATATTAATATTTTAAAAAGTTGATTGGCCAGCTCAGTCCGGGTCCCTAAAACTCGCCGGGCCCCTGGGCATTGGCCCCACTGCCCCCCCCACTCGTCGGCACTTGTTGCTAACTTATATTATTATACGTTTCAAATTTGCAAGCTTCGTGGTTTAGCCAGCCCCGTAGCCAAGGGGGGCACTGGTGGGCCGTGCCCCCCTCCCGCTAGGTGTGGAGTGCCCCCCCCCACTTAAAAAAGAAGAAAAAGAGGAAAAAATAAAGAAAAAGTAAAGGTGTCGCCTTGCTGAGTATTGGTGCCTCCCTGCTTACTTTGACCTGGCTACGGGCCTAGGTTTAGCACTGAATTTACCTAAAAATGCTTCAGCATTCAGATTGTCTGTTAAATCTTTTTCAAATGCAAGCAGGAAAAGATTGCTTAGACGCTTTTGTAACATTGATCTGCGATATGGGGTGAGCATTCGTGTGAGGGTTGAGAAACTGCTCTCACACACGGCTGTTGAAGCACCAAATGCCAATGCTGCCCGAAATACCCAGAAGTGAACTTCAATAAGATTCAATCTTTTATGCCCAAAAATTAGATAAGCTATATATGTAAGTATATATAAATAGCCTGAATGATTGCCAAAATATAAACTTTTAAGTTTTTATTATTATTGATTTATTAAACAAAATGATTGATGTTTTATAGCCGTTATTAATAAAATTTTGTCAAAAAACTCAAATCATGCACGGGGGGGGGGCTCAGGTCATGCACGGGGGGGGGGCTCAGCCCCCCCTAGCCCCCCTCTGGCTACGGGCCTGCCTGGACCAACATCTATATCAATAAGGAATTGTAAACATGACTCCAGTACTGCTGCCTCACATGTTGCGGATTTTGATGTACTTGTCTCTCAGGATATTTTCAAGAATGTAGCATGTACAAATGGTGGATTAGTAAAGCCTATAGTTATTATTACTGTTGACGGATGCCCAGACGAGAACCCACGTTATCCAAAAACTTTGAACGCTGCATATAATTCGTTTACCAAGCACAATCTTGATGCTTTTTATATAGCCTGTCATGCCCCGGGTCACAGTGCCTACAAAGCGGTAGAACGACGAATGGCCCCATTGTCTCATGACCTGTAAGGCCTCATTCTTCCTCATGATCATTTTGGGTCCCATTTGGATGCAAATGGTAAAACTATAGACCAAAACCTGGAAAAAGCAAACTTTAAAAAGGCTGGAGAAATACTCGCTGAAGTTTGGAGTCAGGCTGTCATTGATGGCTATGATGTGCATGCACAGTATGTTGAACCAAGCAGCACAAGCACATTTCTTCCATCTCCCTCTGTGAATTGGTGTTGGAATCATGTCCAACAGTCTCAATATTTTCTGCAGATCATCAAATGTAATGATGTGGAGCAAGACGAACCAACTATAATGAACTATTTCCCAAACGTTTCATTCCAGCCCTTGTACCTTTTGTTAGTCATGAAGCAGCGTCATGGCTGCAGCTATCGGGAGTATTAGTGGTACTTATGGATCATTGTTTCAGAGGCTTGCACTGATTGGTCTGGAGCCCGATCACAGTTACAGTAGCATGCCTTTTGATCTCTATTGTCCATCAGTGGCTGGAAAAATTCCCAAGCGAATGTGTTTCTGTGGCAAATACTTCCCATCACAGGTGGCAATGAAAAAATATAAGGTCATCCATTACAATATTCCTGTTTGTGAACATGATGAGGCAGAAGTATCAGACAAGGAGATTGAACCAGAAATTGAAAATTCACCAACAGATGTAGTCATCATACGAAATATGTTTGAATGGCTGTAATCGGAATTTCAATCCCGGTGAATAATTGTGGTTTAATGCTTTGCATTTTTTAATTATAATTCAATAAAATGTTTTTAAACAGTAATTTTTTTCATATTTAGAATTTCTGAAAAAAAATGTTTGTAAATATGTACTCTTTATATTGCTTACATTCTCCCAATTTAAAAATTCGAAATACGTATTAATTCATGTTCGGTAAATTTTATGTTTTGGACGTCCACAACTGGGGGGGGGGGGTCCAGTCAAAAGTGGACAGGGGGGGAGGGGGGGTAAAAAATAGCAAAAAATTGGTGGACGTCTTTTATGGATGGCCCCTAAAGTTTTTACAACAGTTGTTTTTATTCTAATCCATTATGGTCCAATATGTTGCCTGATTCAATAAAACTGGAGGCCCCGTTAAGGAAAGTAAGGAATCAGAGGTATGCGGATCTTGAAATTTAGCGTCCTCAGAATCTTACAACATTGGTTTGCAGTCAGTCCGCGCGTCCGCATTGCTGAAATTTAGCTGTTTAAATGACTTGAAAATTTTTATGATAACGCTAAAGAAAATTATTAAAACATGAAATAAAAAGCAACACAAGATTTTTTTATTCAAAAAGCCACTTTTATTTATTGATTTATTTTCAGATTCAGTGGCAAAAGTTTACGAATAAGTAAAGTATCTATTAAAACTAAATTATTATAGGCAAGGGCGCGAGGATCCGCGTCAGTCCGCGAGTGAAACTGTAAGTTAAACAAATTTTTATCTACAACAGAAGAACACTCCCAGACTGTCTATCAGTACAGTATCTATTAAAACTAAATTATTATAGGCAAGGGCGCGAGGATCCGCGTCAGTCTGCGAGTCCGTAATTTAACCATACGAAGCGTCCGCTGTCAGTCCGTGGATTTGGAAAAGTCTGCGGATCTGCGTCCGCAAGCGGACGCGTCCACTGTCCGCTCATCTCTGTAAGGAATGTTCTTTTATAGATCCCTTTGCCTCTCGCCAAATTCAACATTCCTTCACTGGGCTTAAGGGCGTCTATCGTTTTGAAACCTTTCTGCAGTTACTGAGCACATTTAGGTTAAGTCTATTGTGTAACTATAAAAGTATGGATTCATTTCAGAAGATCTATGCGTCAACCTTATATTAGCCAAAATACATCTCATTCTTTTAACTATTATTGCATGCATATATATATATATATATATATATATATATATATATATATATATATATATATATATAAGCCATGTGTGTTCTATGGGTTCATGTGGCAAGAATAATACACAAGCATTCGAGTACCTATTGTTTTTAAACTGGGTGGATTTAGGGACATCGATCGATTTAGAGAAAAGACCAGGGTCTCATATTGGTCTCAAACTCGGGACATTCCGCTTAGTGTTGAGCTCCCTACCACACTGCCTCTCCGTCCCTTAGTCATTAATGAAATCAATGAAACGTTCAAGGGAGCAGTGATAGAAGCATTCGGCAGCTGGCGTCACTTGAGTTCGAACCCGTGACAAAAGATCCGATGACCTGGCTCACAACTTTACCTGCACCGAGTCGACGAATAAATTTGATCATGCTCTATCAATTATACTTGATATCCGCATATCAATTATCAATAGTGAAGTAAAACGTCAAGGCGTTTAATAGATTTTGAAAGAATTTAAAACGGACAACAGCGTAGAGATAAATCAATACTGGAAGTTGAAATGTCAAGATATTAATTTGCAGGCAGACGACATTGGTTCAATAGAAAAACGACATGAAATGTTTCTCATCGTTTTGAATTGTTAACAATAAAATGCACGTAGTTTAAAAAAAAAAGTCATACATTTTCTGGACTAACTTAGTTTTCCATCTCGTCTTTATTAATATGAAAAAAAAGCTCTATTACTTCTTGAAACATATTTAAATTTCACGATTCTGTCTAAAAATAATTCAATAAACAATACTTATGATAAACTATTTACTTCATTTACTAAACGTGTTTTGTATCTTTTTATAACTTCACTACTTTTTATGCTACTTTTTTTTTAGTTGGGGTGGGGATCAATGTTCCCTCTAAGCTGCGCGCTTGCGCAATTTTTAGAAAACCTCCGCGGAGAAAAGAATTATTCCCCGCGCACAGAATACAATCTGATGAAAATATTACTTCAACTAAATTGCTTATAATATTATTTTCCAAATTGGCGCCCAAATTTTTTCGAAGTTCTAAAAAGTTGCACAAGAATTTTTTTTTACCGCGCAGCGCCGCCAAATATTAGTGGGGGATGTCAATACAATCAGATATAATGTTTCATTGATGACACTGAAATGTATCCTGCTCTTACCCATATAAATATGTATACACAATTATTTTTAATAATAATATTGTAATAGGACGATTCATCGGAAGTCGGAATTGAAAGTTTTCGGAATATCGGAATTATACCCCTCCCCCCACTGGTGCGCACACCCTTTAATCTCGCCTCTCCCTATGGCACATGAGAAATAGTAAAGCTGTTATCAGAAGTAATCCTATGAGTTCACGATCCTATAAACAAACAAAAACATAGAAACATGAGGAATTATTGACTGGGGGGGGGGGGAGGCACTCAATATTTAAACTCACATTATATTATTAACAATAAATATTAATCACGCAGTAAATATTTGCCATATATTAGGAGAGTTACAACTGCAGATAGGCCTATATTATTTTTTTTGTAAAGTTTCAGATCTAGTAAAGTGAGCTCAGTCGCTGAATAGCAGATAATTATATTTTTCGGGCTGGGGTAATATATTCTTTTTTTTTTACTAATGGATGTCATCTCAGTGCTTTTTTTGTAAAAATAATAGGTGCCGGTACTCAGTGATGGATTGCCAAACTTTTAACTACCAGTTCGCACCTCGATGCAAGCTAAATCACAGCTTCAAAGATACTATTTTAAAATTAAATTTTAACATATAATAATAATATAATAAATTAATAATAAACATTAAAATATAAGAAAAGTAATATTTTCCCCCCACATTGAAAAAGGTGCCGGTACGCCGCTCCGGTGCGTACCGGCACAATGAAAGCACTGGATGTCATACTTTATGAGAATGTTATTTTGTGTGTTATGACATGGTTAGGACGTGCGATACAAATTTTTTTCGTTTTTTTTTTTTTGTAAAGCATTAACACGAAAAAAATTATCCGTGTATTAATTATTTAGCTATTAATTGACAGGATTAATAATTATCGCACAAATGTTTCCCCCTCTGACATTTCAACCTTTAAAAAAAAATAATGCTCTTTACTGTAACCGCTCTTTGTTCTAATGGATAGAAAAAAATATACAAACATAATAACCCATACACAATTTACCAGTAATCCTTAAGTCATTTGTAAGCATTTTTTTTTTGGCCGCATCCCAATAATAATGTACAGTTGAATCTGTTGTGTAAATGTGTCAATTTTCTGAACCATCTCTCTGCTAAAGAGTTATTTATAGATATAAAAAAGGCGATGGACATGTTTGATATCCTGGCCACTGATGTACTGGTAACATAAGAAGAAAGGGAAGCATAGTGGGAGCAAAAAAAAAGTGTGAGTTGTCAGGACATACAAACACAAAAATCAGGAAAAAAAAAACAATCTTGAGCATATGCAATCATTAACTAGAATTGACATTTTATTTACAGTTCAATATGATACAGGTAAATATGATACAGAACAAAGGGTAATAAAACTCGATGTGAAAATAAATGCTAAGTTCAAATTAAAAAAAAAAAAAGGACCATTTTTGGTAGATAAAATGGTCAGTTAAATTAGCTGATGAATTATTATGACATGAAAATGGCATGTTAACACAGCCAGATGTGACTGATAAATGAGATATACATGAAGCCTTATAAATAACATTGTAAATGATCATCAGTAACAATTATTTGACTCTAATGAACCAGACCATGAAGTGTGATCTGATGGCTTATAAAAGTCTTAACTGAAGATGACCACCTCATTAAACAAGAAAAATACATTATTTTTAAAGCTATATGATACAATGAACTAACAACAGTAATTAAAGATTACACAACTTAAAACATAGCCAGTTTATTGAAAATGAATATTCAACAGAAACAACTAATGGTAACCAATTAAATAACTACTATTTTTTTTTGTTTAATATTCCCAAATAAAACTACCTCAAGAGAATTACTAAAAAAAAAAAAAAAAGGAAAATTACAACAAACCCCACTGCCATTTGTAACAAAGTAAAAAAAAATTATAAGACCAACAAAATAATAACTAAGATTTACAGAGAACAAGATCATAAACTTTATTTTGTTATAAAGAGGTGCTATGACAAAGTCAGCTTGAAAGACATTTTATTTTAAATTATCTTTATATACGAGGTTATATATATATATATATATAGGCAGTAAAATATTATTTAATAAGAAATATAAAGTCAGTCATTATCACTGAATGTGTGGTTTTTTTTTTACTATGCAGGCAAGTGCTTTTTTAAAAAAAAATAACAACTGCTCTTTATAAAACCAAAATGGAAAATAGTTTAATCTGGTTACACCATTATACTGGACTCAGGAAGGGAAGTAATCAGTAAAGGAAAAAATGAAATGAGTTATCTCAGCAAATGTAACATGCAGGTGTGTCAATAATTGGAAGTACCTTTTCTTTTTTAAAAATTTCATCAGACAACATCTGTCTGATATTGTAGATAATATATACTGCTCTACCTGCTTATGGGTTACAATGGAAGACCCCAGAAATGATCAATACCACATTACATTTATGATTATTTACTAGTTTTGCCTTTATCCATGTCAGAAGTCTGTGTTGTACTCACTTTGCAAAAGTAAATAGAATATGTTAACATTAACATATCCTTCAGAACATTAAACTTTGATTTCGTTGACTAGGTATGTATAGTACAGCCATTTCTTTTATTTATATAATAAAAAATAGACCTTTTGAGATATTATCACCACCTCAAAATACATTTGATTCAGGCTTGAAAATCTATTTGGAATTTCTTAAGCTAGTTTTTAAATCTATATCCCTAGTTGATATTTGAACAAAACTGATAGTTGCATCTGTTAAATGTTTCTATTTCTAAGAAATACAATCAATACAAACTTAAAAAAACTAAAAAAAAAAATACTAACAAATATTTACTGATATAAAAGGCAGGAAAAAAAAATCCTAAAAGAGCAAAAACGAATTTTTCAAAATAGTATTTGGAGGATATTAAAACTAATAACAAGCCAAAATTCTTCAACAAAACCAAACTCTAAAGAAAAAAATAATGCAATATACTGACACTAAAACTATTAAAGAAACTTTCAAAATCATTTTATGATAAAGAATAACCAATTGAAGAATTTTTTAAAACTATTTTGTTTGAACACAATGTAAGGTACAAAATTATAGAAAATGGGTAGGTTATCAAAAGTTTTTAAGTTACCAATGACAAGCAATCAAATATGACTTTCTCATTTATAAAATCTACAATAAATTATTCAAAGAAATAAAAAGAAAAAGCTCTAACACCTCACCAAATCTAGGAAAAGTGAAGCCCAAAAAAAATAATAATAATGTAATAAAAATATTGGGAAAAAATCCAAATATTTTAAATACCAGCAAAACAATAATCCATGATCACTGATGGATAATTGATAGCTACTCTTGATTAAACTGAAAAGGTAATTTAACACCTTCAACCAATCAAAATTTATTATCCCTTTGTAAATATACTTATCAAAGGAAGAAAAAAAATTACAAAGATTTTACACTTTCAGTGAGAAGAGCTCTCATTATAATGAGTATAACTATCTTCTATTCTTTATGAATGTTTTCCGAGAACCTAGCCAGAGGGAGTAAGTCAGGTTGTCAGTGTAAAGCTGGGATGATGTAAACTGTCTTTGCAGGCACCGGGATGGCTGGTCAAAAGTGGTTATTACAACTTTCAAAGGTGGAAAGTATTTTTAGAACATTCTTTGTGATGAGTGTTAGCAAGTAACTGCAGAGCGTAAAAGATAAATTGCTTGAGTACCTATGCTGTAATCTCTTCTCAACAATCCATTTTATAGCTTGAAAAACAATGCTTTTGTGGTAGTGTTAATGTAGAGTAGCTGGATTAACTTAGCTATCTGCACAAGATCATGATTCCAGAATATAAACTCAAAGTGTCTTTTTGAAAATCACTTAGTCTTTCTTGGTTCTGTTCTCACCTGCTGAATCTGAGTCATACTGAAAAAAGAAATGGAAAAATATGTAACAAACAAGTACTATGACATAATACCTTAACTATTAACGTAAAAAGGCTCTCTAGAAAACATATATCTGCCAGAACTAAGGGGAATAGCTCAATTAATAAAAGCTATGCTGAAAATAAATCTTTATTCATAAAATAAAATAAATTTCTCCTAATAGATACATGAATTGGATAAAATTTGATACCACTAACTACTCTTAACCTATTTTTAGACTGCTATTATAATGTTATCTTCTGTTTCATTGCAAAGAACTAATCATTTCGGCATCTTAATTATTAGTATATGTCATTTTTTAATAAAGTTATGAGACTTAAAACATAATATCTCCTTAAGTGTATGACTAATACATGTACCTATGTTAGCTAACAGCATGATGGGGAGTATATAACCAATTCACTCATGTTTTAAAAACGGTTTACATTAATTAGATGAATAAATAAATGAAAAGAAAAACTGTGTCTCATTCAATACTTCAACCTCTTCTGCAAAGGGAGATTTACTCTAATTTATGCATACAAAAAAATAAGATACTCAAAACCGGATGTAAATTTAATTTTTACGCAAAAAAAACTTTTTAATGCATAAAGCTTTTTTATTACCAAATCTCAACATTTACTATTAAATAGGATACCAAATGAAAGCTTTCTTTCTGCTTACAATAGTATAATAATTATATTGACATAATTTGCTTATAAAGCTTTTGGTTTTTTTTTAGAACATAAGTAAATTGATACATTGATTGGAAAACATTATCCCTCTTTTGTTTGTAACATCGCTTGCATTTCGCCAGCAATATATCGATTTGAAATGAAAACCAACGAAATACAGCAATGAATTACTTGAAAGCCACACTAGTCATTTTATTAAGAAAAAATTTATTTTCAAGTTTCTGCACACTTTAAGAAAACTATGTTTTAAACCCCTAATACAGGTAACATTTCATTATAAATAAAATCCATATTATATAAGAATTGTAGACTTTTAGTGAACTCTAAAATATCCCAGCAAACGTTATTAGAAAAAGTCTTTTGAATAAAAAATAACTGGGGAGATGTGTCTGCAGATATCTTATTTCTATGTCGTGATCTTTAAGTTAAATCTTCCTTGATTAAAGTTTAATATGTTCTCCCTGCCATCATTTTAAAATATAACAATATGCTTAAGAATAAATACAAAACGCACTTACACATATTAGATAAGCGTAAGATATGACCAAGCCATTTACATTACTAATGGGAATTTTTTGTACTTATAGGTCGGTTAATTTAATTTGAAAATAGCATATTCTGGTATGCCGTTTAGCCAAACTGACATTTTAACAAGGCAAAATGTACTTGATTTATAGGTTTTTTTTCACCTGTTTCTGCATTTTGTCATACAAAGTATTTGACTAATGTTTGTGCATTTAAATAGAAAAATGAATGGGTTACAATGACATGGTAGTCAAAATGTCACACTATTTGAATAAAGACCTAAAAATTCTTTTTCTGTCAATATTGAAACATTTTAAAATTTAAATTCATTTGCTAATAAAATAAGGGGTATGGAATTGAAGGTTATTCATTTTACCATGGAGGCACCACAGGAGATATAGCAGGAGCTTTAAACATGACCTTAAAATGGCATTATGCGGTTAAAGTTTTAAATGTATAAGAGGTAAAATTGTTTCATAAAAAATTGAATTTACAGATGTGTTTCAAATATTAAAATGTTGTAATGCAAAAAAAAAAAGATTTCAAAAAGTTTTCTTTTTAATAGTAAAAGGCAAATTTTTATATAATAAATATCAATAAAAGATTTTACTGCCAAATAATAGAATAATTTTGCTTCAGTGAAAAAAAAGTACACCCAGCTTGAGAGTACTTAATAGTTGTTATTCAAGGTTTTATTAACAATATGAAAAAATGAATTATTTATAATTCAAATTGGACAATATTACAAAAATATTTAGTAAGTTCAAATGTGTTTGTTATTTATTTTTTAAAATATGCTAGAGTAAAAGTTTAATAAATCTACTGTTTAATGTTTATCCTGTTAAGACACTGTATAACAATGTTTATATTTATATACACTCAACTCTCAATTTAGTGTTTCATAATTTTTTTTATCAAGCATGTTAATATATTTTTTTAAAGGTGAATCTCAATTCTTGCTCTATATTATCATAAGAAGCACATCATTAGTGGACAATTTAGCTCTTCAAAAGAAAACGTCACTAGTAACAATCTGCATTAACTTAACGCAGTGGCTTCGTATACGACCGGGCGTGTTTCGTATTTTTATTTTCCAAGACACGACCAGCAAATTTTGATGACTTCAGTAAACAGATAGAACTCTTATGATTTAAAGTCATTTTCTTTTCGCGGGAACGAGCAGTTTTTTCTAGTTATACATTAAAATTACACTTTTGTATGTGTGTTCTGCTAGCACAATGGTTAAGCCGTTTGGCCGCGACTCATTTTTATGCTGACTATATCCAGGTTCGATTCCTCCCAGAAACATAACTTTTTTTATTGTGTTTTTTTTTTCAGAATGTATCCTTTTAGTTGTTTTAATGAAAATTAACTAACTAGATATCTTTGACATTTTTTTTTAATTGAAATAATTTATATTTTAGGATGTTGTAAAAAAAAGAAACAACAACTAATTAGGTTTTTTTTAACTATTTCATAACTTAAAAAAAAAATATTTTGAAAATATGTATCAAAGCTGAACACAGAGGCGTAACAATTTTAAGGGAGGGGGGTCTGAAATCGAAAGTCCCGCCGGGCTCCAGCTTGAGGCAGACCCCAAAATTATTTTTTACATTAAATATTAAGTTTATCTTCCTGCAAAGGCTTTGCAGGGTATAGCTAGTCCTAAGGCTAAATATTACATAACTTTTCCTTACCATCATTTTTGCGTCACACTTTAAAAAATTCAGAGAAGCCTACATATTTCAAATTTACTAAATAATAATAAGATTAAGAAACGAAAATAGAGGGGATGGGGAAGCATTTAAATCCGAGAATCGAACCAAATACTGACGGAGACAAATTAACGAGTGTTAGCTTTCTGGGGGAGTGGGGGGTGGGTGGGTACGATAGATACTAATTTAGCGCATAATTTTTTTTTTTATTCGCCGGACTTTATTAGGCTTGGGCAGACCCGAAAAAAAGCACATCTTTACTCTTAGTCTTAGACATATATCCTGACAACTAAAATATATAATTCAAAGCCGTATTTATTTTAAAAAAAAATATAAAAATATCTCCGATTATTAACAGCAAATGACTTTATTTATTAGGCTTGGACAGACCCGAACAAAATTAAAGCCAAATATAAAAATATCTCCGATTATTAACAGCAAATGACGTCATCAAAGTCTGCAGTAAATAAGAGTTCTCATTCATTCTGTTTACTGAGGTCATCAAAGTTTGTTGGTCGTGTCTCGGGAAAAAAAAAGTACGTAAAACACCCGGTCGTATTCGAAGCCACTGCGTTAACTTAAATACTTTCACATTTATAGGCATTATTTTTGTATTTAATCAAATGTAAAAATATTGCATGAGTTGATAACCACTTTAAGCCTAAGGGAATACATGTAAATATTTAAGGCTTTACTTAACCTTAATAACACAAACATATGAAATTTTATACCGAAATAATCTCTGCTTTTTAATATTTTTTTTAACCCAAGGGAGATAACATATTTCTGCTGCTATGATTTGTCATTGGTACATCATTATTTGTCCTTTTAAATAAAAGGAATTATAAGAAAGTACAGCTTTTTAAAAATGTTTAACATAAGGTTTTGAAGGACTTTACTAAGAAGTCTAAGATTTTTAGGTATGTGTACTTTTTTGAGTGGTTTTATGTTTATTAGGACTTCTTTTTTTAAATAAAGCATTCACATAAAATTATATAATGTATCCTCCTTTTTAACAAGGAATTCAGAATTTTTATGCCATTTTTTTTTAAAACAGCATTCATGAGTTAGATCTGACAATATATTTAAGAAAGAACACTTACTGATGCCAGCTGTCGACCTATATTGCCCATAGTTACTCCTCCTGAGAAAAATACACATGGCAGCCAGGATCTGACGAATAGAAAGTCTGGTTCAGTGTATCTGTAATATGAGAAGTAAATGATTTACACTGAGATACTTATAATTATATGGTTCAGTGCATCTGTTATTTGAGAAGGAAATGTATCTTGAAATACTTTGCATAATGTATAGGGTTCAGTATATCTGCTATATATTGAGATACTTTACTAAATGAACTTGTTTATGTGTTCCCTTTTTTAAGATAACAATGAAAGGTAATATTGCATTAAACAACTAATCTAATCTTGTCAAAAATGTAAATCAGTAATCTTAGACCTTAATCTGTTTTGTAAAGTTAATTATCTCACCTGTAAACATCATTGTACACTAACAACTGGGTTACAAAAGTAGCCAGGACAGCTATACCCACTCCTAGACCAAAACCTGACCTTGAGCGATCAAACAACCACCATAAACCAATAGACATTGCTGCCAAACTGACTGACAGTTGGATATTGTTGGCAAAGTCAATTTTCTAATAAATAAAGTTAAGGTTATTGGAAAATAATATCAGTTCCACTGGTTTCAAGCAATATTTTTAATATGAGTATGTATCTATGTTTAATTTTTTAATTCAGAAAAACACATAATATGTACATTTAATAAGGATACAGCACTAGCGTGATTTATTCCTACAAATACAGCAACACATCTCATGACACTGCTCCATTCCCTTTTGTACCTAAGCTCTTCACCTAACTGCTTGTCCAAACATGGATACAGCAAACCAATTACCGCTGTGAAGAAAGTAAATAAATACAAGTAAATAAAGATTTCAAGCATTGTATGAATTTTAATTGATGAAAAACCGCATAAATGACACTATTTGAAATAATTTATGTCAAATTGGCACAGCTCAGATAGAGAATACATTTTTTTAAACTCACCTGCAGCAGTACCACAACTTGGAGGAACCCACCATGCTGAGGAAAATAAGCTGGCAAGAACTTCAGGAGGAAAAACTGTAACTTGCCGTTGAACTTGTAACAAATTTAGTACAAGAGCAAAAAATACACCAATCAGAAACAGGACGGAGCCTCTGGCGATTAAATTTTTTACACTCTCCATTGTTTTACAGCAGAATTCATTCAGCTATACTGTTGAGATAAAAAAAAGAGACAGACATTTTAATACCAATAAATGAACAATGTCAATATAAAATCTTATATATATATATATATATATTGAAACAAAGAAGAGAATTTAACTATTTTAAGTAAAACATACAAAAAAAGTTCTGTAAAACAGAATAAGAGGCTCTGTAAACAATTGTATTTAATCTTATTTGATTTAGAATAAGGAGTACTATTTAATTAGAAGGTTATTTTAATTTTGGTCTCTGTAAGGATGATATGTTTATGGAATACACAGCTGACATTGATCAGTAGTGACTAGTGAATGACTGAAAATGCTGAAGCCCATAACATACAGCATGCAGATCAGGTTCACAACCACATTTTTTTAAAGTCAATAATTGAAATACACATTTTTTACATAAATAAAATATTATGAAATTTTTACTATTTAAACTATGATCCTTTCAATTTTTTAATTAATTAAATAAAAATCAAATATAAAAAATAAAATTTTCCTTATAAAAATGTATTAAAGTGTAATTATTTGTGATTTTTTCGAAAAGATTATACTATTATATAATACTTACAAGTTAAATTATTGATTTTAGTGAAGATTGTGAGCAGCGACTGTTTTTACGCAATAACGTCAGTCTCCAAAAAAAAAAGGCAACTCAGAGACACGTAAGTAGTAATACTGAATTAGATGATTAAAAAACAACAACTGCTTTTATCACAACAATAATCTCCAACGCAAGAAGGAAATATCAAACCAGTTTTATCACAGCACTGTAATTTAACCTTGGAATGTTTAATTGAGTATTTCTTTAATATTAAATGTTATCTAATAGCATTTCTTATTGAATGGCTACGCTCTAAATAGAGTTTAACAGCTGACAACAAACATCGTAAGACGACTTGACCGAATTCAGGAATTCTTATCACGCCACTGTGCTACAGATTGTGGCTCGGCTGACGAAATTTAACCAATCAAAATACACCTTTTATGCTTTTGTTGTTTACATTATTGTGGGCTAATGATATGCAACTAGTTCGGGTAGGGTTACTAAAGGTTGGAATCCCCCATGTTTAGTTCCGGGTTACGTTCGAGAAAGTCACATGATATCAACAAAAAATGGCGACTTCCAATAAATTTGGTGGAAGACTTCGATCGGGTTCTGAAAAGTTTGCAACTGTTGATGCTGATGGAAATCGAGTTAAGGTTAACTTTATAATTTTTACGCAGTATTGCCAGTACCAGTCGTTTTGAATATCAATATAAGAAAGCTTTAGTATTTGTATTTTGAACATAAATTATAGTTTAATTGAATGAAACTTAAAGGCTAAGCCACCGCCCACTCTGTCTACACTATACAGCAGAGGTCCACGACCTTTTCACCCCTGACGGCCGCATTGTATGCTCCGATCTAGTACGGACAGCCGTCAGAATGGTTTAAATAAATATATGAATGGATAAATATAGAATATTCTTTTTCTTTCACCGTCGCAGATTAAGCACCCCTGAATGCCCCGATCTACGGGGAAGGATATGGTTGTGTGGTAAAATGCTCGACTTTTGACCTGAGGGTCTCTGGTTCGATCTCCAGTGAGATGAAATCTCTTAGATCCTATAAACCACTAATGGGATGGTTTTTATGGTGCCCTTCTTTCATCCCCACCATGTGCTTTACCACATGACCATCCATCCTTGCAGATGGATCAGATAATGGACTCTAAATTATAACCATATGGTTTTTTTTTACACCTCAACTGCCAGCATGATAGGGTCTAGTGTTCTCACCACACCAGCATTTTTGGCGGCACTGATGCATGTCTGCCATGCCTACAGAGCGGCGGGGTGAGTGTGCCGGGACGGCAGAAAAGAGGGTTTTAAGACTTGCCCAAAATGGCCAGACCAGCAGGGTGTGTGTACTGCTGATTGGCCAGAATGGCAAGGCAAGGGGTTTTTCCTGCCACTCGGACAGAGGGGAGGGTGTAATGTGCCTGAACCCTCAGCCCGAAATGGCAGGCTGCATAGGTCTGCTTGAGTGGAAGGTGTTGTGTGCCGTCACATCCGTCACCACCGCCAGCTGTGAATACTATGTTCTCGGATAGTCCTCATTGACCACAGTACCACCACCTTTGCAAGAATGTTTTTTTTTCCCCGTAGACCAAGGTATGTCTCTCAGACCAGGATAGCCTAGAGAGAAAATAGATTTTGAGTTACTCTCCATTAACCATATGATTTAAAAGATCTGCAATTGGCCAAACCTTTGTTATATGACAATATGTGCCAATGTCATTCTCCCATCAATGAAATAAATCCATGGTGTCTAAAATATTAATATGACATATGTTATATAAAAAGTTCCCTTAACCCTATCGGGCCATCGGGGCAGATGAAGTGTAGAATTCATCTGTTTCTATAACCTCGGCATATGAAGGGATTGTGTGGTTAGCTCAACGCCCAGCCGCCTTTACTTCCCCAACTTAAAGTCAGGTACCCATTTAAAGCTGGGTGGACTTGCGGGACGACTTTGCACCAAATTTCACCTGGAAAAATTCCATGGGCCTCACAGAGGATCGAACCCAGGACTCTCAGGTCGACAGTCGAGTATCTGCACCACTTGGCCATCCGTCCCCCATATGTTATATAGATTTTACTAAATTTATATAAAAAGTAAAGTTCCCTTAGCCCTGAATTTATCTGTTTTTGTCACAAAGAGGTTGTGAGTATAGCACAATGCCCAGCTGCCTTAACTTCCCCAACTTAAGTCCTATTTAAAGCTGTGTTGACTTTTGGGACTTAAACCAACTTTCACAGGGATAAATCCCATTGCAATTTGAAAATTCTGGGATGACCATGTGCTGCTGGTCGTCATTAGGGACCCTAGGCAGCTGCCTTGTTTGCCTGTACCAGACATGGGTATTTTTTTTTACCAAGTACCTGTGCTTGAGTACTTCTTGGGTACATTTTAGAGTACTTGTACTCGTACTACATTTAGGGTGCTTTGCATGCATAATCTTACTTGCAATTTTACAAGTACTTGTTGTTGTATTAGTACTTGCATGCTCAGTACTTGGAACATCCCTAGCCTATACAAGTTATTATATTATACCTAGAACTTCATTATATAATGGGTAAATATTGTTTAACTATGCCAGAAAGTGTGGTGACTGGATAATTGCATACCTAATAGTAATTGTAGAGAGTTTACTGTACATTTAAAATATGCACACATAAATATGTTGAATTTCGGTTCAAACATTGGTTGATGCAATTAATGGATGACCCCCGTAATCCCTTCCAAAGCTGATGCAGTTATTTCTAATGAATCTGGGTGCAAGCTTTATATATTTGGGTGGAAAAGTTTAAATTTGATGTTAGCACATTTTATTTTGATAATAGATGCAGTAGTGAACAAATTGAAATTAAAGTAAAAAAAAAAATTAAGAATGGTGCAAATAATTTTTTTGTATTCCCTAGTCACACCACTCTATAATACATTGCACCTAATTCTAATTCATTAATTTTTATAACTTCAGAATACATTCTGAATCTCATCCTATAATATTAGTAACTAGTATTTAAAAAAAAAAAAAAGAAAATCAACATTTTGTAAGACTTCTGTTGGGTATGAAATACTATGGAAAGGAGGGGGGGGGGAGAAGGAGATATTGCTTGGCAGGAAAAATTAGCAGTGAGTCAATAGTCATTGGCAAAAAACTGAGACAAATTAAGTATAATCTAAGGCATCAGGCAATGAAAACTGAGGTTTGACTACACTAATAATAAAAAGAAAATGTGTGCTTCCAAAATAAATGAATAAAGATATGCATATTCCTGAGATATCTCATTTAACAAATAAATGAAAGTATAAAATTATCTATCATGGGTGACCAACACATTTTAAGCCAATAGTTCTTCATACATTGACTTTGTTTAGCACACAAAGAATTGACAACATGAAAAATAATTTTGTAAATAGTTAGGATTCAAATTTACTTCTAAGTCCTTTAATGTGCAGTGGGTACACAGATATCTCTTAAATGTAAATATTGCTTTTTCTTAAATAGACAGTCTAGTATTCACTAAATATTTTGTACATACTTTTTAATTAACCTCTCAACTGAATCATTTTCTCATTGCAATAGAAAGATTGAATATAATCAAATACCAAAGAAAAATTTCCCTGGAGTATTTTTTATTTTTTTCAGGTTGAGACTAGAGAAGACGAGGAACAAAATGTTAAACTTCAAGAAACAATTGACCTATTATTGGCTGCAGGATATTTCAGAGCAAGAATTAAAGGGCTCTCACCATTTGATAAAGTTTGTTACTCTTTCTTTTACTAGATAGAGAAATTTCATTAAATGGTAGAAATGATCCTACAATAGATTTTTATGTAACTGGTGTCTTGGAAACTTGTCTATCTGTTCTGTATCTTATTATTCCGCTCAGTTCTTATGTAATGGTGTATGCAGTGCACATAGTTTTCTGAAAGAGTGGGGCTTGAACATCTATTTGAAATCAAACATTGTTGTTAAAAACAAATTTTGCTGGAATTGGCATTGCATGTGGGCTATAGAGGTTATAAGAGACCTTGCTGCACTCCATCACATCATTCACTGCCTTATACCAAAATAGGCTTTTTCTGGAGCTCTGGAAAGCAGAATAAAATTTAAATCTTTTTTATTACCTTGGTACTGTTCTATTTCAGAAATTAATATCAGCATATCAGATCCATTATTTTAAATTATGTTGCACTCTTTCTTTTGCTGTTGTATTATTTTCTTAGATTTACTCTTGTTATAATTTAGTGATTAAATAACTTCTGTTGACTTCTTTCATAACAGGTTGTGGGTGGAATGACTTGGTGTATTACAACGTGCAACTTCGATGTTGATGTGGATCTGCTATTTCAGGAAAACTCTACTATTGGTCAAAAGATGTTAGTCAACAAGATGCATTAAATAAGCAATTTTAAATACTTAATAAATATACAATTAAATATTTACAATATTTAATTTTCTAATGAAAAGTATTATGTTTAACTTTAATTCAATAAAAATTTTTACTTAAGAAATTAAGTAAATAAATATAACTTCATATGCTGTCAATTTGTAAGGCACAAGGTCAAAAAATGGGTTATTGATTTTTTCTATTTCTTTAGTAAATATATGAATAGATTACCTAACAGTGCATATACAATTCTTATCTCATAAAATATTGCAAGGTCACTTCTATCTCTTATCAGCACTTGAAATTACAATAAAAATTTTTTATGTCTTGTGAGTTTTTTATTTGGTAAAGATTTTCTTCAATTTTAACAAAAAATTATTAACATATAAATAAAATAATCATTAATTTTCTTCTAATATCTATTATATAATTTATTATCTCTCAAAACTAGTTATTTGAGTATACAATAATTGGCCTTTTTGGATAGGGTTCTTTATTCAATCTGAATAGTTTTTAGCAATGTTATAAAACATGAATTATTTGGTCTTTACAATAATATAAGTTAATATAACCTGATTGGTATTAATTTCCTTTTTTATACTCCAGTGCATTGACAGAATCTATTGTTGCAGTTTTACCAAAAATGAAGTGTCCATATCGTATTGAACCTCATCAAATACAGGGCTTAGATTTTATTCATATTTTTCCAGTGGTGCAAGTAAGAAGTCTTTCAAATGCTACTTATCCTTTTAAAGCTTATTCCCCAAACCTCTTTGAAAGTATACATAGATTTTTTTTAAATTAAAGATTTTCATAAATGTTTTATCTAAAAGTTCTTAAATTTACATTACTAAAAATACTAAGAACTTGTTGCACTAATGTTATACCACTTTCTCTGTTTATAAAGTGGCTGGTTAAGAAAGCTATAGAGACGAGAGAAGAAATGGGAGACTACATACGTTCTTATTCCATCTCACAGTTCAACAGAAGTCATAAAATGCCGGAGGTTAATATTTTTTAAAAATTTAATGAGCTAATAAAAATAATGTACTTTTGTAACATGATCAAAATTTATGGAAAATAATGACATTTCAGATATTTAAGCTGTATTTTTCTAAAATATATTTTTTTATTATAATTTAACTTTTGAAATAATTACTTTCATTGATTTAAAAAATTTTTTTTTTCCTTGAATGTTGGCTAAGATTCTCAAAAAAAAAACAACTTTTGTTGTCTGTTTTGTCTAAGACACTTTTAATAAAAATTTCAAAAATGAGATATTTTTTTTTTAAAAGCTTTTACATGAAAATACATGTTACAAAAAGTGAAAAAAGTAGATTTAACTATTTAATGGAGTTTTTCTACCTAATTGTATATCTCTTTTGAAAAGAGGTTATCTAATGAAAAAGATGTTTTATCAAAAGTTCTTTTACAGAATTCATTGGTATCATATTTTAAAAAGATACCAAAGTTTTATTAGTATGATAAACAGAACAGGATGACCTTAGGATGATTCATTTTTCAGCATGTCATCTTATCACATGTCTATGTCTGGTGATTTTTTTTTTTTAATCTCTTTTCCTCTTATCTGTTTTCTAGTCCTTCTGAGGACGCTCTAATTATTTAGTAATTTTGTACAAAAGATAACTTTAAACTGTTAATTCTTGTCTGTGAAAAAGAAATAAAAAATTAGATTTTTGAATTTCTTTTTTTGTGTACTTAATTTTGTCATAGCATTTAATTTTTAGAAACCTAATAGAAATTATTGAACTTGAGCTTGTTATGCAAAGAAGTTTTATTTGCATTTAAAAAATAACACTTCTTTTTAATATAACTCTTCACATAAGTTTTTTTTTTTAGAATAGTTGATAAATTCATAAGGGTTGTTTCTCGTAAAACATCACTATTTGGTCAAATAATTCTTGTCTCCATGCCTTTATAGTCTTTATCCAATCCCAATTAATCTACTGTTATTTTCTAAAAAATTTAGTCTTACTTGAAAACTATTAATTCTTCTTATTTTTTTTTTTAGATTTCATTCAAAAACATTTCATTATTCTTTTTTTTTTTAATATGTTATCGTTAGGATGATGCATTTGAAGCTGTAAGAGGGAAATCCTTTGAAACATTAGCCATTGTGAAGGTAAATTACATTATTGTTTAGTTTTACATAAATTTTAGTTTTATTACTATGCACTCTTAAAATATTTAATTTATGTGATCTGACTCACTTTCCTTATTAACAATTATTTAGGATGTGTATAGACCTCAGAGGAGATATAGACGACATGATTTTGATAAACTGAAAGATGAAGAAACTAGAGTTCAGTCCACACTTTTAGAATATGGAAGGTAATAAATAAGCACGTTTTTTCTGTGTATTTTATGATTTTTAAATTAGAACATAGTTTCACTTGTAAATAAATTGGCAATATAATTTTAAATTTATGCACTTTCATAAGCATGATACAACTATGATAATATTTAAGTCTAAATGTAATTAGACTCTTAAAATATATATATTTAGTTTATGTGTAGCTAAAAAAAATGTTAATAAAAAAATAAAATCTTTAAATATTAATTTTAATTATTTTAGATCACTGATACTCATTTATTTTCTCATAAATTATACATGTGCTCATATTATTTTTGTTTTGCAGACAATATGGAGTAAGTCATGTTGATAAAGATCAAAAGGTAAAAGCAAAATAATTTTTTAGTGCTTTAAAAAATAATTTTCTATTGTAAAGATTTTTGCTTCCTTGTTGTTGTGTAGGTCATCTGTCTGGAACCGGTTGTCTTTTTTTTTTTGTTAGTTCAAATAAAAAAACAACAACAATACAATGTTTTGTGTGAGGTTCTTTATGATATATTTGTTGATATTAAAAAACTAATTTTTTTAGGATGGTTTAGCCAAAAAGAAAGGTGCACTTCCTGGATTGACAAAAGAGACCGTTGATGATGAAGCAGATGCTGAAGCTGAAGAGGAGGTTAGTGGTACTCTTAAAAAGTGATAGGAAAATTAGATTCCTCTTTTTTTTCTCAAAATATTTTCATTTCTATGATACATATGTAATAGATATTTAAAGATATCTGGAGGTAATAAATAATTCATATATTAATATGTTAGAAATGAAAGAAATGGTAATGATGAATAGTCTGAAAAAAATCAATTTTTAAAAAGGGAAAGTGTAGTTTATAAAGTGTAGAGCTAGTATTGCATCTGCCATAATTATGTATACTGTAATTTTTGCATTCTGTTGTCTCACTTTTTCATTCATAAATCTTTTGCCACCTTGTAGTTTTTTTTATTAAGCTAATAATCAAGTGTAATATAAAGGTAAGATAACTTTTGGTTTATTACTTTTTTTTTCATTTCATATTAAAGAGAATAAAAGCTCTAATGAGTGGAATGTCAGCCATGGAAATGAAAGAAGTAAGTTATTATGTTTCGAACTATCTTTCTGTTGCTTATAAAATGTATTGTGCAATAATTCTTAATTCATTCTTTATTTCGCTCGTAGTTTAAAATATTAGTTTATCGTCTGCACTTTATTTGCATCTTATCAATGATCCATATTTGTCATATGCCCAATGCTTCCAAAAGTCTCCAATAAATACAAGATAAGTTCCTTGGGATCAACCCAAAAGAATGTATATATTATGCCAATAATGAATTTCATTGCTAAAAGTGTACCTTACATGTTACCCAGGTGCCTAGTCTTATGTCATTACTCTTTCTCAAACCGTATAGTAAAGACCACACAGGTCTATAAGTATCTCCTCAACAGTCAACTGGAACACAACAACTACTACCTCACTATTCATTCTTCCTGTGCACATAATTATTCTCCCATGCACTGGATCACACATATTCAAATTTTCATTCATGCTAGATGCGCACCACGCAACAAACAACAGAAACAGCTCACAGTATACAGAACAGTAAATGACATTATTTTAGTATGCAAGATCTAAAACAAATAAATAGCTTATTCAAAAGATTGTATATTTATAACTAAAAGATATACTAAATAGTAATTCTTTATTATTAATTTCTTTAAATAACTTTAAACAGCTCAACCATGTGATTTTTATGTGTGTCATTCTATAAATCTATGACTTTATTAAATATAATCATAAAACATTTACAATTACATCATTGAATGTGTGAAGTGTATTTTTTAAATTTTTTAATGTAATTTATTTTTATATTTATAAAAAAATTTCTGTTTTCATTATTATGATTTTACATTATTGAGATAAATCTCTAAAGTTATCAAAGCAAGCAAAATTTATCAAATGAATTTTATCAACTTTATAAACTATTTGACTCATCTGGAAATTAGAATAACAGATCATATGAAACTAGACCTCATATTACATACAATTTTCGTTTGAATAGGTTTATTATTTTAGTGTTCTAATTATTATTAATTAAGTTGTTTTTTTTATTTTCAAAGAGAAAAAATGCGTCTTTCTATATTCTGTAATATTGTAATATTTTCACTAATTTTTACGTTTATTTTCTTATTTTAGCATAAACACATACTTTGTGTTGTATAATTTTTAGTTCATTTTTTTTAACATGTGTGAGCTTTAATAGCCAAATTTTTTTTGTCAAGCATGGTTTTGATAACTTTGCATGTTTGGTGTTTTTTTTTTTGTAACCTTCCAGGGTAAAGTTGCAGCAAGTGCTGTTGGATCAATTGTTGGATTGAAATCCCAGGAGATCCAGAAAATGGCCTCTGAATATGCACAGAAAGTAAGACATAACTTCTTGCTTTGTATAGTCTACCGAGTATTAAAAAAATATATTTTTGCAGTGATAATTGAAGTGTTCAAAAGATATTAATGCTTAAGGTGAATGAAGGGAATATGGGACCTTTCCATTTTTTTCCTTATTTAATTATGCTTAATTATTTTTAATTAGCCAGTATTGAAGCTGGTAAATCACAAACTGGATAGACAAGATGATAAAATTTAAATGCATGTAATGAATTACAGCATGTTCCTGTGTTAAATGTGTTTTTACTTTGTGCTGATTAATGTCCATGTTTCATTGCTATTGATACCTTGCTACACATTTTTTGTCAGTAATTCAAAACATCTTATTAAGATTAATGAAACTTTTTCAAATGACTTTTAATGTGTGTCGATAAAGAAAAGTAACATGAAAAAGATATTTAGAAAATAAAAATATTTCATTAAAGAAAGTATAAAATAATCACACAATACATGTATGTGGTATACATTTACTTTACTTTACATTACAAAGATTTATCTTTTTTTTTTTGGCTAGAACTTGTAACTTTTATATTGATTTTTTTAGCAAGCTGAAATTGAACAAATGGAGAAACAAGAACGACAAGGAGGAGCTCAACAACATAAAAGAATAACTACGGCCTTAAGGAAGCAAATAGAAATTCAGCAGAGCAAGTTGGATGAGGTTTGTTTTACTACATTTAGATTTTATTATTCATATGTATTTTCTAAAGTAATTTTGTTAGATTAAAAAAAGTAATTCCCATAGCCCTATAGGCCATTGGAGCAGATGAAGTGTAGAATTCATCTCTTTTTATAACCTTGGCATATTAAGGGATTGTGTGGTTAGCACAATGCCCAGCCACCTTTACTTCCCCAACTTAAGTCGGGTACCCATTTAAAGCTGGGTGGACCTGTGGGACGACTTTGCACCAAATAACACTTGAAAAATTGCTTGTTTCTCACCAAGGATCAAACCCTTGACTCTTAGGTCGACAGTCAAGTATCTACACCACTCTGCCATCGGTCTGACTAATTTTGGCAGAAATTATTTCTGAAATTTTTTATTTTAGTCATAGTGAATTGTACTAATCTTCATGTAGTGGATATTGCTGTTTTTTATGCTATCATTAACATTCAGCTAATGTTTTAGTTATTAGTTATTAGATCTAAATTTCTTGTTGCATTTTATAACCAGAAAAAGACAATTTAACAAGTATCTAATATGGCCATCATAGTTGAAAATTTGAATATCTTAATATTATATGTGTATTATTTGATATTTACAAGATTTTTTTTGTATTCCTACTCATCAGATTATTCCTATCAGATTATTTTTATTATTTATGTCCAGATATCTGTTAGACATAAAGAATTGCATGCAGCTTATGTAGAAACAAAAGAGATGCTCAACCAAGTGCAGGAAGAGAGTAAAAAAATAGACATGGAGATGGATGAAATTGATAAGGTAGAGGCTTCTGAGAACCAGGGGTATGCATTTAGTTAACTTGAAAAGCTAAAAGTCTTATTGAATTTGTCATCTAATAATATAAAAATTATTCATTTATAACATAAACTTATCCATTGTTCTGCTTTAGAATGTAAAAGTAAAATATGATTTGATTTTTCTAATTGAATTATAAAAATGAATTAAAATTTCCATATCCTAATTAGAATTGGTCACTTTATATTTGGGTTTGAAAAACACACATTTAAGAATTATTTCTTCCCATTTTTACCTCAGTGTATTTAGTAAAAAATTCAAATTTGGCTTTTTTTCCATATTTAGAATACTTCAGACATTGAGGGCTTTAGTTGCTAAAAATGAAAGTCTGAAAAAACAGGAGCAGGAGTTCAAAGCACAATGCAAGGTACATAGTATCAACCAGTGGGGCGATATCTTAGTACATGAAAGCATTTTTTTTTTTTTTTTAAATATTTTTTTAAATGCATCTATTTTCTCTCTTTCTTTAACTATCAACAGGAAGAAATGGCAAAACTGAAAGAAAACATTGAAAAACTTAAAGAAGAAGGGAATGAAGCAGATTCTGAAGATAAAGTAAGTTTATTTATCATTTCGTCATAAGACTGATCATCATTTAACCCTTGACAAGTTTGACCTAGTTGTAAAACACTCAATGAAAAATAATTTTTGATAAAATAAATATATATAAGAAGTGATTTATTATAATAGTTCAAAATTATTTCAGAAAATAAGAAAATTAATTTTTTAATCGTTGAATTTTCTATTTATTTCTAATGTGAAAAAGTGCACCATATAAATTAATATTTTAAAAATATCTAATGCACTTCATGTTTTTTTAAATGAAAAACAAAGAAGTTTTGACTTCATTGTACTTTAAGACTTCTTTTAAAAACAATATGTAAAATATTTATTTTGTTGTTAATCCAACAGGAGAGAGTCAATCTTATTGACAAACAGTACAATGCTGATAAGGAAAAACTGCATAAAATTCGTCTCTTGTTGGTAAGCTACAAGTTTGCAGCAATTTGAAATTCAATTTAAAATTGTTAATTACATTTTTTTTTATAAATATCTATTCTTGAGTTGAGTAATTTATTTGCATATGACCATATTTATTTTTTTTTCATGTAATAAAATGTTATGTATTGTTAGGTAAATTTTTATTAATATTTTCTTATGAAAGTATTTTGTGTATGTTTTCCAATTTACCATTCACTTATTATAAATGGAAGATTTTCAAAATATGTTTAATGTTTCAGGCTAAGAAAAACCGTGAGATTGCTGCACTTCAGAGAAAAATTGATGAAGTTCCTTCTCGTGCTGAGTTGAGCCAGTATCAGCGAAGATTTGTGGAACTCTATAATCAGGGTACTGTTTAAAATATTTCTGACTTATCAGATAAAATATTATATACTCAGTCTTTTTCTATTTCATTTACATTCATATTTTATGAAAAACAAATTTTACTCGTAAATATTTTCATTGAGAAAAAAAAATTAAAAAAAAGAAAGGAAATAATTATCACCTCAAAGATATAGAGGTTTTTAAAATATGTTTCTCATTTATTATTCCTCAGTTGCCTCCAAGCATATAGAGACCAAACAGTTTTTCACACTTTATAACACTTTAGATGATACAAAAACATACTTAAATAAAGAGGTTAGTTTGGTTTCAAATTTTATTATATTTTAATTATAATAAATATTTTCTGACATAAAACTCTACAGAAATCTGCCATAAAATTGCAAAATAAAAAATTCCTTTTGGTGTGTATTCAGGAAAACTTGTTTGATAAGTTAGAAAGGATTTGGCACTATGTCCAGATTAATTATTTTCAAAAACTTACGTTAAATCTTATGTTAAACATTAATTAAATCTTGAGATAAACAATATTAAATCTTGAGATAAACATGTAAATCATTTTAAATGATTTATAGAAATTTCAGAATTTTATTTTGTTATTCTTTTAGTGAAAGTCATGAAATAAAAAATAAATTAAATCTCAAAAATACATGTACAAATATAACAATTTAAAATATAGGTAAAATAGCAATTAAAGATTTTTAGTGTAGAATTAAATTGAAATAGAATTGTATAAAAAAACTTCCACTTCAGCCTAGGAATGATGCAACACTATGCTTGTTCTACACCATTATCATAGTCAGTGATGCATTGGCCATGAAGGCTCATGAAGAACATGTTTGAGCCACTTAAAAGTGTGGTTTAAACACCTCAAACCTGCATCATGCAGTTCTGGTTCAGACTTTCAATGCTTGTTATTCATTCAGATGCTGCACCCCCCTAAGAATAATTGTTTTGGTTTTCACTTTTCTTTTTTCATATTTTCCTTGCTAGTGTTTTTAAGTCTGAAATTCTTTTTGATACTTTCAGGTCCAACTTCTGAACTCAATTCATGATAATTTTCAAACGTAAGTAGAGTTTTGTAAATAATTGTTTTAATAAACAAATTTTGTGGTCAGTTTAGTTTGTTTGAATTTTTTTGTGGAATAATAATGAAACATTGCACTTAAGACATTATTATGCTTTGTTAAAATTTGGATACATCATATTCTATTACATTTCACTTTTTCATTAGTGCTATGCAGTCACCAGCCAATAAAGAGGCTTTTCTTAAACAGTTCGAACAAATCGTGGAAGGTGTTAAACAAAATAAATCCAAGGTAAATATTTACATGTACTTGGTTTTACTACTGAAAGTGAAAAGTACTTTTGTGGAGAAGATTTCATGTATATGCATCATTTTCATTCCTGCACCCTTCACAGCAATTCAGTGTTTATCTGAATGAAGAACTTACTTTAAGGTTGCACATTGAATGTATTGAAGCAGGATAACTAAAAAGTATTACAAATAAAGGCTCTAAATGACTATTTTGATCGCAACTCCAGACCAATTGTGGCCATAGGGGGTGGCAACAAGGGAGGACTCTCCAGGTGCTTGGAGTTTATGTTCCAGGCCAACCAAATGGCCCTGCTTATTGCTTTAGACAAAAAAATATCTTAGATCTAAAATATGTACTGTTCTTGTATGGTTTCTATTGTTTATTTTTGCATTAAAAAATGTTGGAAATTTTCTGAAACTTAAGTCAAGATAAACATTTCAGCTAATCAAGTGTAACTTGTTCATAGATGAAAATATTATTTGGAAAAGAATAATACTTTTGATCTTTTATGTTATGTAAACAGATGAGTGATCATACAAAAATATGTGTTTAATTATTCATTGTGTTTCTAGGCAGAGAAGAAGAAACAAGAAGAGAAGATGAAGAGAGATCAGCTGAGTGACCAACACCAGGACCTGATAGAGAAACAGAGACTGTACTTCAAAACAGTGAAAGATTTCAAAGAAGAGTGTCGTAAAAATGAAATTCTCCTGTCAAAATTACGAAGCGGGTAGCAAATAGAAGTGTAGATTAGTGTAGTTTTAAACCATTCACTTATAGAATGTTGTTGGAAACATCTAGGAATTTAACTTCTAGAAAACATTGTGTTCTTTATGTTAGATTAAATAGTTAGCCTAAATTAAAAAGAAATTACTACCAGTCGAACTCTGGTCCTTTTTAAGTTATGTGAAATTTTTGTTTTTAAATGATCATCATTTAATTTTGTTTTTTGATTTCTTTGCCTAAAGAATACATGTATAAAGTTTCTTTTTTAAAGTGTATAATTTTTTTGCTTCATCTATTACAACTGTTTCAAAATTTATTTTGTCTACTAAGACAGAAAAAGTTTATGAGAATCTAACTACTGGTTGGGGGTATGGTAATGATTTACCAAATGCTGTGTACGTGAATAAGCATTCAAACACAATATCTTTTCAACTTTCTCATCTCTGTACTATTGGGCCTCAAATCTAGGTATTATACAAAATCAGATTTTTGAAGAAAAAAAAAAAGGTTGTGGAAGGTCAATTAAAAAACACTGGTGAAAACCAGTTATTGAAAATAAAAAAAACAAATATCCTAAACTGTGAATATGCATGCCTTTTTGCTAAAATGTTCAATGTATTTAATATTTATAGAATATAAAACAGTAAAATCTGATGTCAGTCAAAAACCTAACAAAAATAAATGTTAAAATATCAATACCCATATAAAAAAGTACACCACATATTTATAGAACCAAAAAGAAAAACAATTGAAAAAGAAATACTGTACATCACATCTAAATTCTGTATCTTATTTTTCCTGAAAAAATATGACTTTAAAAAAACAAATAAAGTCAACAGAATTATTACTTTATATGTATTGTTGATTTTAAAATAAAAATTGTCGGAATGATGGTTTAATTTCTTATGTTGCCTGTCTGACCTACTCAGGCTGGGTTACAAATCTATCATACTATTTGTTCAAATTCAAGCTGGACATAAGAATACTTCTCTTTCAATCTGTGTTAATAAACCTGCTGCCATATTTATCTTTTTCTCACCTCAGAACCAATAAATTGTGGTATGCTGTTATCATTCCTATCCTGTTAATGACAAGCTCATTTTGACTATTCAGTTCATTATGATTTAAAAATCAGCTAACTAGTTTTGTAGGAATGTTTCATCAGACTGATATACATTTTTTGTTTACTAATGAGATGAGCAGATACAAACCATTCCCCCTTCCCCCGTTCCTTTAAGAAATGGTATGCAGATTTCAATTCATGTTCCCCCCCTCTAAAAATAAGCTCATAATAAACTAAATTTTCACAAGTCATTGGATGGTTTAAAGTGAAATTCTATCCTAAAATGTGGCTGAATATGAATGGGTGATTTGCAATAAATTCTTATTACGAACCCATGGTCCCCCAAATCACCTGTGAACCAGTCAGCCATGACTGAAGAAGACTGCTCTTCTGCAATTAAAATTCTGTGTTATTTGATACTGGCTGGTAGTGGCAAGAGACTTATAATTCAACAAAGTCTCATTTTCTAACACTGAAGTTGTACATTTTTAACTTGGGTCAGTCGCTGTAGGAAGTGTAAGAGAACATCGCACAGTGTTGCTATATTTTACTCTACTTAGTGTGTTTTTTTTGTTGTTGGTCTTTTTTGTGCGAGGGTGACAGATTGTTTCTTCGTAAGTTTTGGCCACCCTAAGTTTTAAAAAAATCAGTTTTTTAATCTCAAAAAAAATAACTTTGAAATTCTCTGAAAAGCTGTTTTTTCCCTCGCTAGTTTTTTCAAAACTGACTATCCTTACTCACATCTGCTTGTAGAAGTAGAAAATAGGGGCTCAGGCTGTCAGAGATTTTATTTTTTATTAGAAGACTAATACAACATTTTGCAATGACTATGAGGCCAGTCTTTTGCCATTTGTTTTATCACATATCAATAAAGAGTGGAATAATTTTGAATCAACTCTACATTCACTGTAATGTTTAGTTCATGTTAAAAATGTGTGTATTCAGTCTAAATCGTGTACATGACTCATGATTCCTGCAGTTATGTTAGACTTTATAAAACATGTTTGACATGTACCATATTTTGGGATATATATGCTGTGATATATAAAAGAAACAATATTACCATGCAAATCAACATTTAGAAAGTAATGGCTTGTACCAAGAAAGTATAAAATTTGAAAGTGGTTTATGTGTTTAGGCCAGGAAAATTGTAGAAAGAGAATTTTTTTTTGCTTTTAGTTCTCTGACCTCTTCTGTCACAAAGGCCTGATGATAGTGAAATATATTGTACATTTTTTAAAATCATATTTTTTTGTTTTGCTTTTGAAATATTGTCATAAATTATGTTATATATTTAACTATATGTTAGGTTTAAAATACATTTTTCTTCATCCTTTACTTTAAGTTGGATTTGTTTCTTTTCATTCAAGATTTACTAAATAGACTAATTAAGATATTGAAATACCAACACAATTGATGATTTATGGTTATTAGTATATAAAAAAAGCAGCATGGTTTAAAAACTAAGAAGATATATTTACTTATGGAATATCTTCCATTTTTGTTTATTAAAATTGCAGACAGGATGTATTTACTTATGGAATATCTTTCATTTTTGTTTATTAAAATTGCAGACAGGATATATTTTCTTAACAAATAGTAGATAAAGCAAGTTTTGCATATATGAATGGCAGACAATTTCATCCACAAGTCCACTATCACTAAAAATAGATCTGAGCTCTCCAGTTATATTTATTCTTTAATTATAATGTCAGCTCATTTCAATTACAAATCCATTTTTTTTAAATCACTGTTCAGGCATTTTCTTAACAGTCTTCAGTGAACCATTCAGCTTTCTAGTTGGGTAGGGTCAAGACTAATTTGGCAGACCTCCCTCCCCCCTCTCCCTTTACCCACCATTTTCACAAATTTTGTGTTGCTATCAGATTTTATAGTGAATTCGGACAATTGAACAATTGAATTTAACCCTTTCGTTACTGAATAAGTTAAGACTAGTAATACATTTTTATTTTTCATATCATTTGGTCTTTTAGGGTAGCTTAAAACAATTTAAAAAAACAAACAAACAATATCGACTTATTTTTTAGTAATAAGTACAGTTAGTGGCAAAATTCCTGTTCAGACAGCTGCTTACAATTTTTTTTGGGGCCCGTGAAAATCTTTGGCTATTGGGACTACGCTGTCGACCTTCCCTCAACCGTTAAGTGATGTAAGCCCGGGGAAGGGGGGGGGGTCCCTCACTAGTGCACTAATAACCCTGACCTGAGTGTCGGACTGCCAGAATGTGAATATCGTCAACATCATTATTTTTAAAACTAGAAAACATTTCTTGAGTAGCAAGTTCAGTGCCGACCCTAGTGATTTGGGGGCCCGGGGGGGGGGCTTGGCCTCTTTTGGGGCCTCTGCATTTTGACATTCGACACCATGAAATGAGATGATGTACTTAATATTTAATGTAAAAAAATTTGGGGCCCGGGGGGGACTTTCGAATTTGGACCCCCCATCCCCCCCACGCTAGGTCCGCCTCTGAGCAAGTTGTTTTAGAATTCTGTTACTTTTAAAAAAAACAACAGATTAAACTTTAAATTTGTATTAAAAAGAGGCAAATTGAAGTCCTAACAGGAGTCCCCCCCCCCAATCCCAGGGACAGCCGTCGAGATTGTCTATCAATAAAAATGTCTCTGGCTGCTCTAAATTAAAAGAAAAAAAAAACAAGTTAAATATAACAGTGGATAAAAGCAACAGCACAACACACAGCAACAGCGGTAAAAAATATTTTTAATTTTAGTAGATAGTATAGACGATCGGTTACTTAAAAAAATAAGTCAAGATTTAAACACAGAACAACAAAATCAGTAGCTTCACTGTAAGGCCGATGCATGGCGAAAAAATGTACTCAGTCTCTTTCACTTTGACAAAGAAGTCAATTCAGACTGGAAATAAACCAAGTGTGACCACTATTTGGGTTTAACACCGCCCCCCCCCCCCCTCAAAGAATTTGTTAAATCTAGTTCTTGTACTCATAAAGAAACTTGGAATTTAATGGTTTAATAATATTTACCATCGTGCTTGAACCCATTAAATAAAAAGCAGATTGAACGCATTGTCGTTTGTTTTCTATCCCAGGTACATATGGACTTAGAGCTGCAGCCCCGTAGCGTGAAAATTCTACAGCAGGGGCCAGACCAATAGCAGGGGGGAGGGGACAGGAAATAAATGTTACTTAGTAGAGCAAACAACAGAGGGGGGAGGCCGGCCCCCTGCCCCCCCCCGCACGCTACGGGTCTGTAGAGCAGACACATTGGTAGACTATGGCTCACGGGCTAAGTGAGGCTGTTTGGTCTGGCTAGAGGCAGCCTTAGCAATACGCGGTGCCCTGGGCGAGTGTCATATGTGGTTCCAGTTAGTACAAATAAAACAACCTACAAGCGCCCCCACCCCCTCCCCTTTCCCTCACGCCCTGAAACACTCAAACTAAGCAACTCAGTAACAACAAAGTATGTGAGTTATATCAGAGTCTTCTCTTTATATTACAAGAAAGAAATGTATCCGTTTGATACGCATGAACTAATAAGGACAAACTATTGAAAACAGGAGAGTCATATTCCATTCATAGTAGAGTATGTCATCTTAATGTGCTCATTGAATACCACTACTACATTCTGTGTTTAATAGACAAAAGCAAACATCCTTACAGCAGGCAGGTAGGCGCCAATTGATTTCCATTTATCTTTAGAGAGAGAGAGAAGGAGGGGGGGATAAAGAAACACCAGCGACTATCAAACAAGACAATTTAGACAGTTTATTGACAAAGGACTAAAATGTGGGCTGCGTTGTATTGTGTATGAAATGAGTGGTTGTCTGTGTGTGTCTGTGTGTGTGTGGGGGGGTGTGCAGGCAGCGTTTAATTCTGGATGAGTTGTTACACGAGGTGTTGGATGGGTTGAGTCGAGGATGAACCGTTGTGTAAGACAATAAGAAGTTTGGTTTAGGTTTGATGATGAATAGTTACGTTATCTTGAGCTGGGTTTGATATGTTAAATATAAAACTTGAGCTGGGTTTGATATGTTAAATATAAAACTTGAGCTGGGTATGACAAGTTAAATACAAGATAAAACTAGAATTTTGATATTTGTACACAAAGTTATGCATGATAAAATGTAGATGGTATGAAGTTGTCGAGTGAAGTCATAAAAAAAAATGCTAGCCAAGCTGTGCAAGTACTTTTCTACATAGCTGCATGAGAGAATCAGGGATATGTCCACAGATGAGCCCCGGTGAGGATCAGGGATATGTCCACACATGAGCCCCGGTGAGAATCAGAGATATGTCCACACATGAGCCCGGTGAGAATCAGAGATATGTCCACACATGAGCCCCGGTGAGGATCAGGGATATGTCCACACATGAGCCCCGATGAGGATCAGGGATATGTTCACATATGAGCCCCGGTGTTTTATATTGCCCCGTACTACCGCCAGAAATCTAGATGACTTTTTGCAATAATCTCAACAAAATCAATCAATCAATCATAAATCGCTTAATGAGCTGCGGTATATTTTAGTGACAGTTCTGATTGTTTATTGGATCACATTACCATCACTATTTTTAGCCAACTTGAAATTAATTCATCGGTTGATAAAGAACTGTCTGATAAACTACTAATGATGCTGCCCATTGATGATTAATCTGGATTCGAAAAATGGTAAAAATAAATAATTTGAAGGACACTTTTCCAAGACTTCCCATTATTTTTCATAGTTAGAGCTTAAAAAAATGTTAAGGGCCTTCTTAATAATGTTGTTAACATTATTAGAGCTACCTAGACATGAAATAACTTTGAATATTCATCACATATTGCTTAATATATTTAACTAGAAAAGAGGATAACATATATTATTGACTAAATAAGAGGATAAAAGACATATTTGACTAAAAAGATTCCAAAATTATCTATAATACGGAAACATTATTTATATATTATTTTATATATTTACTTTATAAAACAGCGTGATCGAGTGAAGCTGCGAGAGTCGACACGCGAAGTTGTAACTGAAGAATGTGTGTGTGTGCGAGCGCGTGTGTGTGTGTGTAGGTTACTTGTATGCATGCTGATTAAACAGTATCCACATAAAGTCAAAGGATATGTCACACAATTTTAATAGTCTTTAAACACCCACAAACAGATATTAAACATATCAAAGCATATTTTAAACAAGCCAAAATATATTTTAAACAAGCCAAAGCATATTTTAAACAAGCCAAAATAAATTTTAAACAAGCCAAAGACAATTTTTAACAAGCCAAAACCAATTGGCCAAACACTTGGCCAAAAAAAAAATAAAGTTGTTAAAAGAAACGTCTAGTAACTAAATAATTCAAGAGATTAAAGGGTTGTCGCATTATGCCCAAACCAACAAACAAACAAATAAGAGAGAAATAAAAAAAAACCCTTAACAGCTGAAAGTCTGAATTTGATGGCATACCCTCATGGGGACGATTGTAGCGCCGCTCGCGACTGTTCCACGTGATGCCATGACTCTTGATATGACGCGGGGAGTGGACGTTGTGTGAGTTGGTGTTGTCTGAGGAAGGGATCAATCATTGTGTCTGTTGAGTTCTTTTTCAGAAACGTATTTTGAGATGTCTTTCACAGCATACGATTTTGTTCTAAAAAATGTTTGTTTTCTTGGAAAATTCAATGGTAAGTTATTTCATTCTCTTAAAAACAATCATTTTATCATTTTAATTTATCCCTAAAAACTTTAACGGGTTTTTTTTTCTTTCTTTTGTAATATATTGGTAAAAATCCTATTATAGATAAATGTGAATACTTTGCTGGCTATGCACACTCTAACTTCTAGATTCAAGACAGTAGAATTAGTCGGTAAAGATGTTTTAAAGTTTTCTAAAATTAATGAAACTTTTTTCTTTAGGTGTAAGACACATTTCACTTTTAACTGTTAATACAGGCGACTTGATAAAAATACAATATATGGCTCACCTTTTGGGCGTGTAATCACTACCTACCCACTACCTACCCACCTTCCTACCTGTCTACACACCTACCTACCTACTCACCAACCTAACTACATACCCACATACCTACCTACCTAATTACCTACTCACCTACCTACATACATACCTACTCAGCTACCTACCCACCTACCTAACTACCTACCCACCTAGCTACCTAACTACCTACCCACCTACCTAATTAATTACCTAACTACCTACCCACCTACCTAACTAGTTACCTAACTACCTACCCACCTACCTACCTACCTACCTATTAAATCTATCTATCTCACTCTCTCCTCTCACCTGCCTGCATGCACGTGTCTGTCTGTTATGCTCTCTATTGTTCTGTGTGTTGTGTGTGTGTGTGTGTGTCTGAGTTTATTTATTAAATACATTAACACATATGCCCATAGCCGGATTAAGTAACCTAAGCACCCACTAATTTTGTTTCCTCAATCCCCACCCCCGTCAGAATATAATTTGAACCAAATGCGCAATCTCGTTTGAAATAATCTTTTTTTTCTGTTCTCCATCTTAAATCCTCTTAAATATACTAAATAAATGAGGCAAACATATTTGAAATAAACAATAATGTTAATCTTGGACACAGTATGGCTGCATGTTGTCAATAGACATCGATGGACACTTCCTTATTCTGCGCATAGGTTTATCTATGATACGTAGGACACAATGTATCCATGACTACGTAGGACACAATGTATCCATGACTACGTAGGGCACAATGTATCCATGACTACGTAGGGCACAATGTATCCATGACTACGTAGGGCACAATGTATCCATGACTAGGACACAATGTATCCATGACTACGTAGGGCACAATGTATTCATGACTACGTAGAACACAATGTATCCATGGCTACGTAGGACACAATGTATCCATGACTACGTAGGACACAATGTATCCATGACTAGGACACAATGTATCCATGACTACGTAGTACACAATGTATCCATGGCTACGTAGGACACAATGTATCCATGACTACGTAGGGCACAATGTATTCATGACTACGTAGGACACAATGTATCCATGACTAGGACACAATGTATCAATGACTAGGACACAGTGTATTCATGACTACGTAGGGCACAATGTATTCATGACTACGTAGGGCACAATGTATTCATGACTACGTAGGACACAATGTATCCATGACTAGGACACAATGTATCCATGACTACGTAGGACACAATGTATCCATGACTACGTAGGGCACAATGTATCCATGACTACGTAGGACACAATGTATCCATGACTACGTAGGGCACAATGTATCCATGACTACGTAGGACACAATGTATCCATGACTAGGACACAATGTATCCATGACTACGTAGGACACAATGTATTCATGACTACGTAGGGCACAATGCTCATATTGCTCACTGTCCGTAATAGTCAACAGCCATATATTGCGAACGTTTCCAGTAGGTTGAGGGGATGGATGGCCGTGAGGTTAGAGCGCTCCACTGGCGACGGGTGGTGTCCCGGGTGCGAACCTCGGGGTTATTTCAGGTCCTGGTGAAAGTCCCCGAGTCCCCCCAGCTTTAACTGGGTCAACCTGACTATAAGTTGGGGGAGTAAAGGCGGTTGGGCGTTGTGCTAAGCACACAACCCCTTCATATGCCGGGGTTACTGAAACAGATAAATCCCGTAGGGGATTCAGGGAACTTTTTACTACTCAGTAGATTGAAGATAGTAAAAGAAACTATGCATGTTCAGTTACATGTTCTAACAGTTACACTGACACAGCATTGTGCTTGTTGTCTCAAATCTACAATATTGAAACAGCATTGTGCTTGTGGACTCAAATCTACAATATTGAAACAGCATTGTGCTTGTTGACTAAAATCTACAATATTGACACAGCATTGTGCTTGTGGACTCAAATCTACAAAAAACGAACGTTATTTAGTGTGCTCAACAATTTTGATTTGCGATACTAAATGTACAACACATTTAAATGTCTCGATTTCTATTCTAAATAAAATCGCCTTTTAAACATATAATTAACAATGTATTCTATTCTCTAAATCAATGTTGTATTCCTCTTTGTTTTTCTATTCTAGTTTCTTGGCTTACTTAGAATTAAGAAAATAAAAAAAAAAATCTTTGTTTAGCAATTACGCTCATCATCGTTTTGATGAAATTATATGATAAATTAATTCCAGAACGTAGCACTGAAATATAGAGGATCGAATATAATCATGTTTCGATACCATGTATACTATTTTAAAACAAAAAAAATCCAATTTATTAGAGTAAAACTATGTCTTTTTTTAAATATTTATTTTAATAAAAAAATATGCTACTATTTTTTGCTGGTTCACTCATTCCATTACTACATTATCAATTGCAAATTTTTTTTTCAATTGTAAACATGCTTTCAATTCGAGCGCGCGCAGATACAATTATACAACCTCCTGTCTGTGACGTCACGCAAGGGGAGCAAGTAGTTATGAAAAAAAAAACAACCCAATAAACATCTTAAGACAGTCATGGCTGCCAGTCGGAGAGCTGCTGCACTTGTTATACTACTACTACCACACGGGATGGGAGAGAGGGAGGACAAAGAGAGTGAGGACAACCGCGATCTGGAATAGTGTTACTCACTGGTTGAGGGAGATAAAAAAAAATAAAAACAGCGTGTAATGACTCATCTAAGTACTCAGCTGGTAATGATATTGATTTCTCTACCTTGGACCAGCGGGATGGTAAAAAAAAAAGTAAAAGAAATAATAAAATAATTTATATTTTTAAAAAGAAGTTGTTTTAAAAAAAATGGCGCGTTCTTATCTTTCACTTGACAGGTGTGTTGTCGCAAGAATTCTGATACAACTCATTATGTCCTATTTCAAAACTTATTGTGTGATTAATTATTATTTTGAAATGCCGTACGAAATAGAAACCTTTAAATTTGTCACAAAACTGACAGAACAGTCATGAAGGGCCACCGCAAAGGAGGGGGGGGGGGGGAGAGGCTTAGCGAGGGGGTGGGCAAGAGGACATCATGCTTTGGGCGCTACTCGCAAATGGGCGCCAAATGTTATATTTTACATATAATATTATATGGTTTTCGAATGGGGGGGGGCTCTAAAAATGTATTTAAAAGGTATTGTGCACCGGGCGCGAGTAAAGCTCGCTACGGCATTGTGGGGCCATCCGAACACATGTCAGGGGCCCCTACCTTAAGAGCCCTGTCGGTTACAGTCATCGGCTATAAAATAACAGCTGTGGGTTGGGGGAAGGGGTGATCAGAGGTGGATATTGTCAGATTAGCTGGAGGTAGCCCTGACCTAAGCTTCGAACTTCTAGAAAGATATGTGATTATCACATGCAAACTAGGCAACTGCCCGGGTCCCCCAATCCATAAAGGCCTCAACTATCTGTAACAAAAAAAATGACCAAATCTGATGCTGAATCATCACAAATGCTGAGCTAAAAAAAAATCAAAAGTCAATTTTTATGTCATTTTGTCTTTATGTGTATTAAAAAAAAACTTTATCTAGGGCTAGTGTGTGTGAAGTCTCTGTAAGGATGAGATGAAATCTCTTAGGTCCTATGAACCACTAATGGAACGGTTTTTGCAGTGCCTCTCTTTCATCACCACCATAGCTGATCACGGAGGCATCACGGGAGAGATAGCGGGGGCTTTATCCATGACCTGAAATATCATTTGGTCCTGACAGGAGATCGAACCCGGAACCCTTAGGTCGACAGTCTAGCTCTTTACTGCACGACCATCCGTTACCTCTTACTGACTCCAACAACTCGTCCCATAGATATACATTTTTGACCCTCTTTTTTTTTTACATTTATTCCGTTGTATTTTATTTTGTTGTTTTTAATTTTCCACTCTTTGTTTTTGTCGTCTCATATTAAATATAAATTTTATTATTATTTTTTTTTTAAATATCAAATGGGGGCTGACTATTGAATCGATGACAAGACCCGAAGCTACTAATCTTGATGGCATGTGATAGGGAAGACAATCTCTTTATGACTGAACTGGCACACCGTCGTCTAGGACATTTTATTGTCAATAGTCTGTGACGTCTGCATTGAAAGTTTAAAAGTGACTCGCAGGGGCAGAAAACTTGACCTGAGCGTGTAACCATAACAACACAGGAGAGTGCCGCCGCCTTTCGAATAATTGTGAATTATACTGAACAGCTCCCCTTAAAGAATGCATTGGCATCAGAGTTGTCGTTCTTCGACAGTAGTCTATTGATCTTTATTTTCTCTTTGTTTAAAATCGAACTACTGCTGTACTTCTTTAGCTTACCTGTAGCCACTTAGGTCTTTAGGGGTGGCGGCTGGGGCAACCACCCTAGGCCCCGCTTCGCAAATGACACTAATCCTAGGCCCCTCAAATGACATTCGTCTTAGGCCCCTCAAATGACATTCGTCCTAGGTCCAGCAAATGACATTCGTCCTAGGCCCCGCAAATGACATTCGTCCTAGGCCCCGCAAATGACATTCGTTCTAGGCCCCGCAAATGACACTCGTCCTAGGCCCCGCAAATGACATTCGTCCTAGGCCCCGCAAATGACATTCGTCCTAGGCCCCGCAAATGACACTCGTCCTAGGCCCCGCAAATGACATTTGTCCTAGGCCCCGCAAATGACACTCGTCCTAGGCCCCCACGTACTGCTAAGGCTGCTTCTGAGTTTACCAGTCTAATATATCGATACTATATTCAAAAGCAAGTGTCCTCAACAGTTTACCAGTCTAATATATCGATGCTATATTCAAAAGCAAGTGTCCTCAACTGTTTACCAGTCTAATATATCGATACTATATTCAAAAGCAAGTGTCCTCAACCCAGTGTGCCGTGAAAATAATCACAGATACCATCAAAAAATCACGTCAAAAGAACACAGATGCCGCGGGCATAACGGGAGGTCGGATGTCTCTATAATAACACATGTGTCGTATGTAGGTACTGAAGGGCTTGCTTTGCTGGGGGATCTGGGGCTATAGAGGCCCCCGACAAGTGAAATTCTTACTTGGGTATATCACCACTAAACATTTTAACAGTAGGGCACCCAAGCTGTGAGCGACGCCATTGTTAAAAAAATATAACTTTTTTTGCAAATTAAATTCTTGTTTCATTGCAGTTTTGATCTCAAAAAGGTTGATCCATCTGTGTTTTAAAGTAGATGTAAAGTAAGAGCAGTTTGACCCGTGTTTTAAAGTAGATGTAAAGTAAGAGAAGTTTGACCCGTGTTTTAAAGTAGATGTAAAGTAAGAGAAGTTTGACCCGTGTTTTAAAGTAGATGTAAAGTAAGAGAAGTTTGACCCGTGTTTTAAAGTAGATGTAAAGTAAGAGAAGTTTGACCCGTGTTTTAAAGTAGATGTGAAGTAAGAGTTCCACGTAAAAAAAGTCCAAGTTTAATGTTTCATGACTTCAAAATTGTTGATATTATCGACTTATGAACTTCCTTGAACAATAGAAAATCACCATTATTAAGTAATAATAACATAATAAATTCACACAATGGGAATACGTTGAGCTGGTATTAAAAACTCTTAAGATTTAGGTGGGCCACATCACAGGGCAAGGTTATTATTGCTTATCTCAAAATGCCTACATTCCCTGTAAAGTTGGCCCATTCAGTATTATATTCATAGGATCGCCTCTAAATGTCTACACGTTATTTAGTGTGTGTGAAGTCCCTGTGAGGATTAGCTGAACTCTCTTAGATCATATAAGCCACTAATGGTGCCCTTCTTTAAACCCCACCTTAGCCGATAGTGCAATGGCCATGGAGGCACCACGGCAGTATTACATTCAAGACCTGTAAAGTTGGCCTCATGCAGTATTACATTCCCTGTAAAGTTGGCGCTCATACAGTATTATATTCCTAGGATCGCTTCGTTATTTAGTAGACTAGACTGTTTAGTATTGCACGGAGTGTCTGAGACTTTTTCAAATTCAAAATCAGATAGATGACAAAGATAATAGAATTATTCTAGGCATTGAATACCATCTCCCTTCCCAAAACAACACATTTTAGATCACATTTAGTGTAATACCGTTAAATCAAACAGAACACCCATCTTGTAGTGCAAAAAAAAAATCACAATAATTTACTGTGCACATTAGTTCTAAATTTAGGACCAGCCATTTTCGTGTCTATACTTACGGCTGGCATCAGACTTACATGCGTGTAGTATCCCTAGTTAAACTTCGATTTATTATATGCGTATCCTTCCATCTCTTGTGTACATATGTGGAAATATAATTGCGATCTCCTGCCAACAGGGAAATAACTTTTTTTTTAAAAGCCAGCAAGTAGAGCTCTTCTGTGGCAAATCGATATTTTTTTTTTTAACAGCAAAAAAAAAAAGAAACAAATCTTTTGCATGCATGAAATATTACGAAAACAAAACTAATTGCAAGAACAATCGTGTATTTCCATCCTAACAAAAGCAAAGTAAATAAAAAGTTAATTGTCCTGACAATTTATATCCGAAATCAAACACCACAATTATGTACATATGCGTATCTCATATCATCTAATGCATGCGTCCATTCGGGCGCTCTGATTGATCATTGAATCTAAAAAAATAAACTTTATTTATTTTTTTTATTTCTTTTACTTTTTTTTATTAATACTATAACATAAAAAAAAATAAAATAAAAAAATAAATAAATAAACTTTGAAATCTTATCACTACAAATATTAAGTCTGAAGTTAGACATCGGGCGCACGTAGGCCAGTCCTTTTAACAACATGTCATAATCTACTTTAATCTGATGTATTCATTTATGAAAAACATATCAAACAAAACAACAGAGTAAGATGATAACATATGAGCCAGTGTATTGACAAACCCTGACTTGACTCCGTTTATTGAAGACATTTACAGGCTGTGGTGGGGGTGAATTTATATTTCCCACGTAGGCCCACTTCGGTTAACGACGGCCTTAGTTGACGTTGGACATGATTAACGACTAGTTGCTGGAATCCAAAGAAAATGTTTCGGATAACGACGCAGACTTTGGTTTAAATGTATTGTTTACATTGAGTTGTATTATCACGATTATTATTGTGCTTGTGGGACATCTCGCCTTGGATAGCTACGTAAGTGGTTTTTGGCGGTATTATGTCTTCGGCCTCTAACTCAGAATATCTAAAAATAAAATTCCAGTGTCTTAAACCATACTTACCAGTTACTTCAACATACGACCAGTGGTTTTTTTAAACCTGTTAACAATAATTCCACAAATTTAAGTATGATAGTAAATGTTGCTTTTCCAAATTGTGTATGTACTAGCCAGCCAAACATGTCCCAAGTAATACAAGGACAAACACAGAAAATTGTCTGTCTACTCCTTCATAAGTCTTGTTTAGAGCCTTAGCTAGCTATTGTTGCGCCCTTAGTGAGTCGCTTTACAGAGCCATGTTGTAAATTAAAAACAAACAAATCTTCAAACATTTTAACAGTGAAGCCATTCCTGTCTTTACATGCTACGGAATTAGTTGTTTAATCGGAACCCATTCCTGTCTTTACATGCTACGGAATTAGTTGTTTAATCGGAACCCATTCCTGTCTTTACATGCTACGGAATTAGTTGTTTAATCGGAACCCATTCATGTCTTTACATGCTACGGAATTAGTTGTTTAATCGGAACCCATTCGTGTCTTTACATGCTACGGAATTAGTTGTTTAACCGGAACACATTCCTGTCTTTACATGCTACGGAATTAGTTGTTTAACCGGAACCCATTCCTGTCTTTACATGCTACGGAATTAGTTGTTTAATCGGAACCCATTCCTGTCTTTACATGTTACGGAATTAGTTGTTTAACCGGAACCCATTCCTGTCTTTACATGCTACGGAATTAGTTGTTTAATCGGAACCCATTCCTGTCTTTACATGTTACGGAATTAGTTGTTTAACCGGAACCCATTCCTGTCTTTACATGCTACGGAATTAGTTGTTTAACCGGAACCCATTCCTGTCTTTACATGCTACGGAAACCGGAGAGTTTGAAGACAAAATTCATATATTCATAAGAAAAAAAAACAAACAAAAAATTTTGCTCACATTTCAGTAATGCAACTGTAAGTCACATTTTTAACGCAACAATATGTCACATTTTCAACAATTATGACAAACCCTTATTATTCTGGAACTTTGAAGCCAGTCAATTAAAAAGCTTCGATGAACATTTACAATACAAATTTAATTCAGATTAAAGCCAAATGAGAGATTACATTTTTTTGTGTGACATAGTGAACGATTAAAAAAAAAATAAAAACATGATGATTTGGTGACATTTTATTGACAGATGCTAAAAGTTAAAAGTTTTCTCTAAAATTATGTTTTCAAAATGGCCCGATTACTGTCCAGTTTGAAATAATAGCATTAATGCATTTCAGTACATCACTAATGGAGTTGATTCTGTTGAGACCAGTGCCCGAGAGAATTTCTATGTCATCATAACCTTTGAGTGCTGAAGAGCTACTCAACGATTCAAAAGTCTTTAAATTGCCAGATGAGATTATTGTCGTGGCCAGTAAACCTCCTCTCGGAGTGCCTGAGTTGCCCTTTTGGTGTGTCTTTTGTCATACTTGGAAGAGTCAATGTACCGAACTGGAGAGTCTGTCGTAACTTTTTTTTAATTATCAGGTGTGCCGTTCGGGGGGGGGGAATGATAACCATTCAAGTGACCGGAGTGCCTGTTGGAGTGCTAGGTGTAGCAATATCAGTACCTGGGCAGGGCTGCAGCCAGTCTCCATCCAACTGGGGGCCATACACCCACCGATCGATACGTCATTTTTGTATTAGTCGTAGGCTTCTAAGGCGGGGGTTTCTGTAACGAGCTCAGGTAGCATCCCGCCTCCCTCGGCGGCGGCCATGGTAGAGTGAGTGCCAGGTACAACATTCGGGGAGAGAATATGACATGTTCAGTCGCCACCTATTCCTCTCCTTCACCCCCGAACAATACTTCTCAGAAAACATACACTCAGTCACATAAACACACACACACACACGCACGCACACACCTTTCACTACAACACGCAGACACGAGTCTTGTCTTCTTTCAGAGCAAACTTGTACACAGCTCTCCCGTGTATGCACTCATGTGTGCACACATGCACATAAACAGAATCAACAGCTCATTGTCTCAGACCTACACACGATGATGTCTTTGTTTTGGATTTTTTTTGTGTGCTTTCTTCGCTATGACGTAGGTAAAAAAAAAATCTAACTTTGAATGTCATATTTAATATTCGATTTGTCAGAGGATGTCAGTGTTGCTGGTGACGTACTTGCAGTGAGCGACTCATGTCATGATGGGGAAACACTCTTGTCTGCAAGTCCAGCCGTCTGTTCGTTTGTTTGTACTGTCAGACCACCCATCAATCCGTTTACCTGTGGACATGTTCATCGGCTCGTTCCTTGGTTTGTTTGTCTAGCATTAGAATCTATCTAGTTACATACTGTGTCACTGTACAGTGTATAACCATCTTGCAATATCGATAACTATACACTTCCAGTGTAACCTTGAATATACACACACAAACGCGCAAACACACATGTACATATGTCACAAGATACAGGGAAACAAAGTCGTCATCAGTAACGTAGGCGAGCTTACCTTTTTAGCGCCACCCCCCCCCATTCGAAAACCATATAATATTATTTGTAAAATATACCATTTGGCGCCCCATTGTGAGTAGCGCCCGGGGCATGGTGCCCCCTGGCAACATCTCGCTACGCCTCTGGTCGTCATACTATACAATATTTTGTTCCATGTTAATGCTCACTTTGTATTTTTGTTTCATACACTACACACACTCTTTGTTTACATTATGTTTGTCACACGTAAGTTACATTTCTTCCTATAACAGGCTTCGATCAAGTCTTCACCACTTCAAAGTATCACATTCAAAGCATGTAGAGTTAAATAAAAGACATTGTAATAATAGCACAGCTTTTAGCATCTTTTGTTCTTCTATATTCTATTCATTTGTCAGGTGCTCATTAACAGACTTTCTTTTTTTCTAAATCGTATAGTTTGAAATATTAGTTTATAAAAGAACCAAAAAAAAAAAAACCACAGCAACGAATAATAAAAACAAATAAGTTGTTTCGAATTCATTCAAACTAAAAATAACAACTTTATTTTACAATTATTCACCACTTATGAAACCTAAGGAGCTAAGATATTTTTTTGTGGGTAGAGGATGGGTTGTCTGAGGCAAAAGTTCATAACATGTAGAGGCGTAAGAAGGGTACTGCGGTTTGTGCGGCGCACATGGCGCTGAACTTGGAAGGGGCGCCGAAAGTGCGCTGTTAAATGTTTTAGCACTTTTTTAGATTTGGGAGGAGGGCGCCAAGAAATGTAACTCGCACAGGGCGCCACAATAAGTAGCTACGGCACTGATCGCAGGGCGTCAGTTTCTAGGTTTAAATTCATTGAAGTCGTTACATGATTGATTATAAAATATACCCGCATACATGAGTAATAATAATGCTTGTTTTAGTTTAAATTCATTGAAGTCGTTACATGATTGATTATAAATTATACCCGCATACATGAGTAATAATAATGCTTGTTTTAGTTTAAATTCATTGAAGTCGTTACATGATTGATTATAAATTATACCCGCAAACATGAGTAATAATAATGCTTGTTTTAGTTTAAATTCATTGAAGTCGTTACATGATTGATTATAAATTATACCCGCATACATGAGTAATAATAATGCTTGTTTTAGTTTAAATTCATTGAAGTCGTTACATGATTGATTATAAATTATACCCGCATACATGAGTAATAATAATGCTTGTTTTAGTTTAAATTCATTGAAGTCGTTACATGATTGATTATAAATTATACCCGCATACATGAGTAATAATAATGCTTGTTTTAGTTTAAATTCATTGAAGTCGTTACATGATTGATTATAAATTATACCCGCATACATGAGTAATAATAATGCTTGTTTTAGTTTATCTCAATGAGTGAAATAAAGTATCACATTTGACAAAGATTAGTATCTGGCAAGGGGGATGGGAAAGGGAGGGGGGGGGGCTGTTAGAAAATATTAGTTGCAAGCATGCAACGGCGGCTCCACTTTATGTTTCTACAATTGGATTTTGTTGACCAATGAAAGCAACTGGAGGGGACCACTGGCCTTGAGGCCAGTTAATTTAATGGCCTGTCCCCCATGGGGCAGGGAAGGGTGGTCACCTAGTTTACCTGTCACTGTGAACGACTCTCACGCAATACTTGACAGACCACATAATATGAATATATTCTGGTAGGCACACATATAAAATGGTAAACTAAATGAAAGTTTCAGAAAGAGAGAGAGAGGGGAGAGAGAGAGAGAGAGAGAGAGAGAGAGAGAGAGAGAGAGAGAGAGAGAGAGACTTGCTCTTACATTACATATATATATCATGGACTGATACTGTTTTTTTTTTAACCTTTATAAGTTTATGTTTATTTATAGCGAACTGAGTGTATATTGCTTTTTCCCACTCCTCCATAACAAACTTTAGCTGGTTAAAAATTGTGTTTATCTTCTGACATTAAAATTAATTTGACAGAAATATAAAATGTCAGAGGTAATACGGCTGGTAGTCTGTATCTGTTTCATTCTCGTGGTCTGAATGTGATTTATTTTTTTTTATTTGTTCTGTAAATGAAAGTTGAATGACATTTTATGTATTGTTGCTTGTTTTTTTATGGTAAATTTAAGGGTACAGGGTTGTTTTACTTAATACAATATCTTTTGACTGGTTTCTGTTTTACTAAATACAATATCTTTTGACTGGTTTCTGCTTTACTTAATACAATATCTTTTGACTGGTTTCTGTTTTACTTAATACAATATCTTTTGACTGGTTTCTGTTTTACTTAATACAATATCTTTTGACTGGTTTCTGTTTTACTTAATACAATATCTTTTGACTGGTTTCTGTTTTACTTAATACAATATCTTTTGACTGGTTTCTGTGTTACTTAATACAATATCTTTTGACTTGTTTCTGTTTTACTTAATACAATATCTTTTGACTGGTTTCTGTTTTACTTAATACAATATCTTTTGACTGGTTTCTGTTTTACTTAATGCAATATCTTTTGACTGGTTTCTGTATTACATAATGCAATATGTTTTGACTGGTTTCTGTTTTACATAATGCAATATGTTTTGACTGGTTTCTGTTTTACATAATGCAATATGTTTTGACTGGTTTCTGTTTTACATAATGCAATATGTTTTAACTGGTTTCCATGTTTTACATAATGCAATATGTTTTAGCTGGTATCGAATTTCAAATTTTCTTTATGTAATAACTTTTGCCTTAATCTCGTTTTACTTTTCCTACCACTTTACATTAGTTCCCAGTGTCCCCAAGGGTTTTCTTTTGACAGCTGGTAACCAACATGGCAATACACTGTACATCTTGAAAAACAAGGACCGATTACGACTTGAAACAATAATTTTAGAATACATTTAGAGCTTTTGCCACCCGTGCTTGGAGCTTCTTTTTTTTGTGTGTGTGTTACTGTGACAAAACAGAATTTCGTTACAGAACCACACATAACACTCGCATAAGGCTCCGTAAATTACTTTCTCTATTACCCCAACAAATGTCACTCGCCCTAGGCCACGCGAACTGCTAAGGTCCCCTCTGACTGGATCAAACAACCTTATTTAGCCTGCTAGTCGAAGTTTACCAATGTCAAACAGTCTTATTTAGCCTACCAGTCGAAGTTTACCAATGTCAAACAGCCTTATTTAGCCTGCTAGTCGAAGTTTACCAATGTCAAACAGTCTTATTTACCTACCAGTCGAAGTTTACCAATGTCATACAGCCTTATTTAGCCTGCTAGTCGAAGTTTACCAATGTCAAACAGTCTTATTTACCTACCAGTCGAAGTTTACCAATGTCAAACAGCCTTATTTAGCCTGCTAGTCGAAGTTTACCAATGTCAAACAGTCTTATTTAGCCTACCAGTCGAAGTTTACCAATGTCATACAGCCTTATTTAGCCTGCTAGTCGAAGTTTACCAATGTCAAACAGCCTTATTTTGCCTGCCAGTCCAAGTTTACCAATGTCTTAGCACAAATTCCATTAGTCAAGAACTGATATGTGGATGGGTACTTATTAGTCATGTTTCTTTTTCCTTCAATGCGAATGACTAAAAAAAAATATTTCATAGACGTAGAAAATGTTTTAATACCACTCAAAACGATGCAAGCTAGTAGTTCTCAATGGGGTGAACGGAAGAAATGTCCGTAAGTTTCTGGAGCGGCCGTTCCAAAACTGACCCGTGGTGGAAGCTTAGGCGAGTCGAGCAGGCGCTGATTGCCCAGTTCCGAACTGGGCACTGTCCTATTGACGCGTACTTTGGGAGGTTGAGGCCCAATGTCGACACCCTTTGCAGGCACTGCAGGGAAGTGGAGGAAACCGTGGATCATGTGATTTTCGAGTGCCCCCGGCTGGCGGACCACAGGGTGGACCAGTCCGGAAGCTTGCTGGCCATCGGGCTCTATGGCAGTCTCCAGATGTTGAGAGACACAGCAAGTCTGATCTCACGGGTTCTAAGAGACTTAAGTCTCAGCCCCGCAGTGTTCACTGAGTTCAGAGAGTGATTCTCAAAGTATGGATAATGAGCCGATTTAAAGTTGGCAGCCAATAAATTTTAACAATTACTTAATTGATAAATGATAACTGAGATACACACACACACACACACACACACACACACACATATATATATATATATATATATATATATATATATATATATATATATATATATATATAAACTTTTTATATGTCTGTCTTATTTTAAGGGGCTCATATTTTCTTCTGTACTTGGGTCATCAAACTGAACAATGTCCGCGCCTCTGTCTATATGATTATACAGTACAGCCTAACAGAATGGCTCTTACACATCCATATGATGCATTGTTAACCAGGAGAATGTTATTTGTAAGTTGATCTATGTGTAATTTGAACTTTGCCTTTTACATATTACATGTGAAATGATATTCACTTTTGAATATAACATTAGCTTGACGAAGAAATCCGTTAATAATGATTTTGTGACTGTTAGCTTTCTTAATTAAACTTTTTTTTTTCTTTTGACGTATTTCTTTAGATGAAAGCATTTTTTACTAAGACTTCTGAGCTTGACTATCATGCCTTGTTGATATTACATCAATAAGTGTGTCGGACGGTTGAAGAGTAAAATCACAAATCTGTGTTATGTAATCAACACACATACATTCGTACACTTTCGCTCTTACACACAATCACACTTTTGTACTCACAAACAATGTATACTCACACACACACGCGCGCTTTTGTACTCACACACACACAAACATTTGTGTATTTACACACAAACTTTTCTACTCACACACTTTGTACTCTCACATATACATACATTTGTACTCACACACACACTTTTCTACTTAGACACACACACCTTTGTATTCAAACACACACACACATTTGTAGTCTCACACAAACACACGTTTCTACTTAGACAGGCACACGTTTCTACTTAGACACACACACACTTTTCTACTTAGACACACACGCTTTTGTACTCTCACACATACGCACTTTTCTACTTAGACACACACACTTTTGTACTCTCCCACACACATACGTTTGTACTCACACACACACAAACATACACACACACACACACACACCTTTTTTTACACATGCCCTCGGAAAAACCGCTTGCAATGAAATTGTGCAAGATGTGATACTAGCAGGCTCAGTATAGAACTTTGATAACGTCACAAGGTATGTTCATTTCAAAACTAATGTTTGTGTGGCGTGATGTTCAAGTCCCATATCGTAGTGGACATCACATGAAAGAAAAACAAGAACAGCTCAAAGCAATTCGAAATGTTTGTACGTTGGGCCACATTCATCAATTGAACAATACACATCCAAAGAGACCTTGATATCATTTTAAAGTTCAGATTACACTTGATCTATCTAGTACAGTTGCTCTCAAAGTATTGGTCACAGCCCACTGCCTTTTATACAGAAGTACAATACTATTTATCTACATGTTACAAATATCAAAATTTGTTCTACTGCAAAGTAAAAGAGGTCAATCTATCTGTAAAATTAACTGACGCTTTTCTTCTTTTTTTCCCCATAATTTTTCTTAACGTGAGGGTCGCAAAAACAAAACTTTTTTTTTAAGGTGAGTCACGAAAACAAGTTTACATTGTGAGTCGTCAAGTTTATATAGTGAGAACAAGTTTACATTGTGAGTCGTCAAGTTTATATAGTGAGAACAAGTTTACATTGTGAGTGGTCAAGTTTATATAGTGAGAACAAGTTTACATTGTGAGTCGTCAAGTTTATATAGTGAGAACAAGTTTACATTGTGAGTCGTCAAGTTTATATAGTGAGAACAAGTTTACATTGTGAGTCGTCAAGTGTAAATGCTCGAGAACCACTGATCTAGCAAAGTTACTTAATTATTAGTTTGGAAATAGATTTCGATTCTATCTTCGGGGAGATTCAACATTTGCATTGCGTAAAAAATGTATCACAATGTACCAACATAGCTTTATGTCTTGTATCACGATGTACCAACATAACTTTATGTCTTGTATCACGATGTACCAACGTAGCTTTATGTCTTGTATCACGATGTACCAACATAGCAGTGCTCGATTTAAGAAAAAACCAGTGCTGGGGATGAAAAAAAAATTGCAGATCCGGGAATAAATGTCTTATGTTTTCATCCCCGGCTGGGATATATTAGCTAAAGCAGAGCCGGGGATGATAGGCATCAGTGCCTGGGATATCCCCGGCATCCCCGGCGGTAAATCGAGCCCTGCAACATAGCTTTATGTCTTGTATCAGTATTTACCAACATAATTTTATGTCTTGTATCACGATGTACCAACATAACTTTATTTCTTGTATCACGATGTACCAACATAGCTTTATGTCTTGTATCACGATGTACCAACATAACTTTATGTCTTGTATCACGATGTACCGACATAACTTTATGTCTTGTATCACGATGTACCAACATAGCTTTATGCCTTGTATCACGATGTACCAACATAACTTTATTTCTTGTATCACGATGTACCAACATAACTTTATGTCCTGTATCACGATGTACCAACATAACTTTATGTCTTGTATCACGATGTACCAACATAACTTTATTTCTTGTATCACGATGTACCAACATAACTTTATGTCTTGTATCAAGATGTACCAACATAACTTTATGTCTTGTATCACGATGTACCAACATAGCATTATGCCATCTATCACGATGTACCAACATAACATTATGTTATACTTTATGCCATACTTACTTAGCAAATCGAATTACAACACACGTCTGAAGGTGGCGCAGAAAGTATTTTGCTCCGTTGCTCATCCAGCTCAAGGAGCCCATCAAGTCCACTTCATACCTATTCCTTTAATTCAGCCTTAAAATGATGTTTATAGAGTAAGGGGGAGTCCACAGACCACATCTCTGTGTTGCACCGGGGTCAGGAATTTCTGTGGGCAGCTCTGACTATATATACTTCTACTCTAGCTAAGATCAGACTCCAATTCCAGGTTCATGAAATGTTTTTATCTTTTAGTTAACATGGCCATCTTGTCAAGGAATTTGTTCGTAAAATTTACTACACTGTTCATTGCTTTTAGACAATGTTTCAATTTTCCACTGATATGCACCATTACCGTTCTAATTCAGAGTGACACTCTAGTATAAATCGTTTATTTCAGTTTCATTAGGGCGATCAATCCCTTGTCTGGGCACACACACTGTAAATGTCGTTTACAAATTGTAAAATGGGTGTTAAACATTTTTATATTCCATGTTCTGCACCAGAAGGCTAATTGTTGTGGACCACAAAATGTGGAGATAACATAGTGAACTAATCTAACAGAACGCCAGAAATTCATTCATGTTTATTGAAGGTAAAAGACAACAACTTGAAATGTATGAGGCGTTTGATATTATTTCTTGAGATCGTAATGTTTGGATGTTTTGTTAGATAGAAGTACGTGTAATTGCAATTTTTATATCGTTTTCGTGATGATGTACATATAATTGAATTGTTCCGACCTTCATTCTTCTAAACTAGTTCCTACGGACAGATGGGATTTAGAATTCTGATAAAAGAGACGTAGTAATTAAAATGTTTAATGTCAGTTTATAATTAGGTGGACATATATCTCCACGCGTTTAATTTCAACATTCTCAGGCTGTATGTTTATATATATATTTTTAATAATTTATTCTTTTAATTTTTACGTCGCCATTGCCAGTATAACAGGGTGTAGTGCGCCTAACACACCAGCATTGTTAGCGGCGCTGATGCATGTGTTCCCGCTATCATCTGCCGGGGTGGCAGAAAAGAGGGTTTTAAGACTTGCCCAAAAAGGCCAGACCAGCAGGGTGTGTGTACTGCCGATCGGCCAGAAAGGCAAGGCTAGGGTTTTTCCTGCCACTCGGACAGAGGGGAGGGTGAAATGTGCCTGTACCCTCAGCCCGAAATAGCAGGCTGCGTAGGTGTGCTTGAGTGGGACAGAGTGGAAGGGTGTTGTGTGCCGACCACATCCGTCACCACCGCCAGCTGTGAGTACTACGGTCTCGGATAGTCCTCATTGACCACAGTACCACCACCTTCGCAAGAAGGTTTTTTTTTTCCTGACTAGAGAACCACAATGATCTTTTCCCCGTAGACCAAGGTATGTTTCTCACTCTCAGACCACTCTCCACTATGTTTATGTTGTCTTGGGTCGTACATATCCGTGGTCTCAATTATAATGCTTGAATTCTCTAAATGTAATGCTTTAAGTCCATGGGGTTTGCATTAGAAATCTGCATAGTCTATATTCTTTTATATTTATGGATAAATTATGAAAATACTTTGGAATTTTCCACTATTATGATTCTTTATTCAATATAATTTTTTATTAGAAATGTTATGGTGTATGCATGGGTGTGTTCATGGGAGGGGGGCAAGGGGGGCATTTGCTCCCCCCCCCTACATTTAAAAAAAAATGTCATAAAGTTGTTATTTGCCCCCCCCCCACCCTGGAAAATTTTTGCCCCCCCCCTGGAAAAATTCCTAGCGACGCCCATGGGTGTATGTAAAATATAGGTAGGGCGTGTGTCACCAGTGGTGGTCTTTGGTTGGAGGTGGTGACTGATGCATAAGATACCCCCCGGGCCCCCTACAATGCCCTGTGACTAAGAAAAAGAACACACAAATCACACTTAAGTGCATGCGTGGGGTCATCTATTTATTTTGATCTAAAGAAAAATGAATAAGGTGAAGTGGGGTAATTTGTCAGTGTAAACATAGAACATGTGTACACATCACATCTAAATGTACTGCGCATGTTTTAACACTCAACAAAAGACGTGGTCACAGCCATGCTATTATGATCGCATTTATTCAGACAAACCATTCGTTTTATTATTATTATTTCTTTAATAATGATCAGTTTGGATTGAAGGTTGCGGGCTTTGTCTCAGGCTCTGTCTTACTAAATCAAGGCTCGCGATTTTGATTGCCCCACACCAGCGGCGTATCACGTTTGGGGAGTGGATGGGTGGGGGCGATCCACTACGGTTAACCTGTACAATAAATGACACCACTCAACAAGTAGGGCGGGGAGGCAGAGGAAGGCTCCCTGATGAAACTCTTACAATTTAGTACGTGATGAGACAACACACTTTCTGTTTAGACTCGTTAACACGTGACTAGAGGAGCGGCCGCCCACGGGAGCGAAATATCCGAGAAGGGGCTACTGACATCACGAACGTAAAGCTTGGATAGTTCTGGTCGGACTGTGGTCAGACTGTGGTTGAACTGTGGTCAGACTGGTTAGACTGGTCAGACTGTGGACGAACTGTGGTCAGACTGGTCGGACTGTCGTCAGACTGTGGTCGGACTGTCGTCAGACTGTGGTCGGACTGTGGTCAGACTATGGTCAGACTGTGGTAAGACTGTGGTCAGACTGTGGTCAGACTGTGGTGGAACTGTGGTCAGACTGGTCGGACTGTCGTCAGACTGTGGTCGGACTGTCGTCAGACTGTGGTCGGACTGTGGTCAGACTATTGTCAGACTGTGGTCAGACTATGGTCGGACTGTGGTCAGACTGTGGTCTCAGGCTTATGGATAACGGACTAAAAAAGCTGAATTAAGGGCCGAGACATATAGGCAGGGTCCACAGATCCGCCATGGCCCTGCCACTCGAAATTGAATCATGATTTCTTTTGTTTTTTGTTTTATCATTAGTTTTATCATTTGTTTTATCATTTGTTTTATCATTAGTTTTATCATTAGTTTTATCATTTGTTTTATCATTAGTTTTATCATTTGTTTTATCATTAGTTTTATCATTACTTTTATCATTAGTTTTATCATTTGTTTTATCATTAGTTTTATCATTAGTTTTATCATTACTTTTATCATTTGTTTTATCATTAGCTTTATCATTAGTTTTATCATTAGTTTTATCATTTGTTTTATCATTAGTTTTATCATTTGTTTTATCATTAGTTTTATCATTAGTTTTATCATTAGTTTTATCATTTGTTTTATCATTAGTTTTATCATTTGTTTTATCATTAGTTTTATCATTAGTTTTATCATTATTTTTATCATTACTTTTATCATTAGTTTTATCATTTGTTTTATCATTAGTTTTATCATTAGTTTTATCATTAGTTTTATCATTAGTTTTATCATTAGTTTTATCATTAGTTTTATCATTTGTTTTATCATTAGTTTTCTAGCATAAACAATTTCAGTTTTTGAATTAACAGGTTCATATGAAATTAGAATATTGACGGTTTTTATTGCCTTTTGTTTATCTTTCTTTTTAACATTGGGTCTGTGTTGCAGCTTCGGTGGGGGAGGGGGTGGGGTAGCGACTGCGACAACTGACCCAGGCATCGCGTCTAATAAGGGCCCCGCGACAGGAGGGTTTTGCACGATATATAGACAATGACGGGTTAAGACACATAATTTTGACCATTGCCCTAGGCCCCCCCCGCGCATTCCAACTTAATGCAAAGACCTCCACCTCTTCAAGCAATAATAATACATCTTTAATTATGACCGAACGTTTATTCTATACCTACACAATTTACAATTATACCCGAACTACCCCATTCTTAAACGTAGCTTTATGACCGGTTTATTCTATACCTTACACCAGTGTTTTTCAACCTTTTTTATTCACGGGAACCCTTTGGTGTCGTCAGATTTCTGGCGGAACCTGTATACCCCTTTATGTCCGTAATGGCCCTAAATTTTTGCTATTAAATTTTTTTTTAATTCAATCGCGGAACCCCTGGCTGGCCCTTGCGGAACCCCGGTTGAAAAACACTGGCTTACACAATCTACAATTAAACCTACACTGGCCAATACAGTATTTAAATATTGCCGGATCCCATTGCAGTCATCAGAAGCCAAACATTTTCTGGTGTAAATATTATGGACTCTCAATGCCCGCTATCGCATCTCTCGACGGTCTGTCTAAATCTAATCGATCAAAAACATGAGCCTGATCACATTTTCATCATTTTGACGTTTCGTGTCTGGTGGACGGTAGCGACCAAAGGGAAGTAATGAGTTGAAACTGTTCTCTCGTGATGTCACTTGACTGTATAACCAGATGCTGTCACTGTCGACATTATCAAACTTTTTTTTCATTATCTTTCACTGGCAGAACGTTAGTTGTGTGGCGTAAATAGAAGGCGGCTCACCTCCCCGGGGGCTCTTTATCTGCTACCAAGGGAGGGGGGGGCTTAAGGTGAGATCATTTGGGCGTCTATGGCAAGTGTCATATGTGGGGCATGACATAAATGTTGGGACAACACCGTGTATTTGAATGGTAAAAGAACTAAATTGTTTGTATATTCACAAATAAAACAAGAGAAAAAAATCCAGTTAGCTTCAAAAAAAGTTGCAAATACAATACCGGATACTTATTAAGCTCCATTGAGAAATATATACGTGGCATAAAGATGAAATGATTGCAAAGGGGATGCACTAAAAAAATATAAACTTAAAGATAACAAGCCGGATGTTCGAAATTTTAAGAAAGCCCGTATTCTGATCATTTTATATTTATTTCGGTTTCCGATTTGTACGACTTAAAGGCGATCGGATTTTTAAACATTTAGGTTTGGGGGGGGGGGGGGGCATTTTTGAAATCCGCCGAAGGGATCTTCAAAAGTTATTAATGTCACTGCGTTAGTATATTTATATAGTCATTCTCATAATTCCAATGTCTTTATATTTTATTATAACACAGTAATCGAATTATTAAGAGGATGGGAGGTGGGTTTTTCTTTGGGTACAGATTTGTTACATAGGGGAGGAGGGGTAAAATATGACATTTATATAAGACAAATAAACAATACAATTATATTTTAAATTCTCTTTGAAGATGGGGTTGTTGTTTCATAACTACATTGGTTGGCCCAGAGTTTTGTTCTTTTATATTATAATGGGTTGGGTGAACATTAAATAAGTTTTACTTTATATATTATCTGAACGGTACCTAACAATGTTAGCTCTTCCACAAAGATGAGTGTTGTAGTTTCCAGATTGACCGCTTCATTCAAATGTTTATTGCCTGATTATAGCTCATCCATAAAGCTGAGTGTTGTAGTTTCCAGATTGATCGCTTCATTGAAATGTTTATTGCCTGTTTAGATTCTGGAGTTGGTGATTTTTGTATCGTTGAATAATATTGACCCGACAGTTTCAAAATGTGACGTCAACTAAAATTGCATGCTTGAATCAATCTGATGCTAATGAGTTTTTAATAACCAAATGTTCCATAATTAGCTACGTCCGTGAATACCTGCGTCAGGAGTGCCGCCAGCTAATCTCGGGCCCCTGACAATCTCCACCGAAATGGGGCCCCTCTCGTCTCACACACACCGACCAATGGCTCAGTCATTTTATAGCAGATTACCGTATCAGACGGGGCGCATTTTAGACAGGAGCCCTTGTCATGAGTTCGGGCTGCTCCACACTTTCTGGTGCCCTGCGCGTATATCGGATAAGTTGTTAGAAAAGTAATTCTCTACTATTAGCAGTGAGGCCCCTTGAGACACTCTTCCATATTAATCTTGTCAACTTAAAGAAAACAATTAAAAAAAACTGTCGTAAAAAAAAAGAGCACAAAACTTGTTTAAAGGGAGGCATAAAATTTTTAATTTGTTCAAACAAAGGGAGGGAATGTCGATAATCAGGGTCGATAATTAATTAAATATGTCGAGAGAATTAAAATTCAATTGTGCTAGAAAACGTTTTTTTTTTTTTGAGTTAAAATGGACACGAGAAAGTTTGAAATAAAAACAGATTTTAGAATATGAATGGATCTTAGATCAAGAAAACTGAATTACTATTTTATTATTACTGTTTGTTATAAGTCGTGGTAAGTAATGTTCGCTATTTGCATGTTCCTGGCCACCGTCATAATTATAAGGAGACATACTTTGACGTAGGGGTAGTGAACGTGATATCTCATTCTGATCTATTTGTTACGGAGAGTATCATAGAATATTTTGATATTTTATGATCTCTCCTTCCTGGTCTGAGAGGCATACCATGATCCACAGGGGATGGATCATAGGGGTTCTCTAGTCAGGAAAAAAAACCCCATTACTTGCGAGGGTGGTGGTACTGTGGTCAATGAGGACTACCCGAGACCGCAGTATTCACAGCTGGCGGTGGTGACGGATGTGGTCGGCACACAACACCCTTCCACTCCGTCCCACTCAAGCACACCTACGCATCCTGCCATTTCGGGCTGAGATTACAGGCACACTACACCCTTCTCTCTGTCCGAGTGGCAGGAAAAAACCCGTTCCTTGCCATTCTGGCCGATCGGCAGTACACACACTCTGCTTGTCTGGTCATATTGGGCAAGGATAAAAACCCATCTTTCTGCCATCCCTGCAGATGATAGCGGGAACACATGCATCAGCGCCGCTCTGTAGGCATGGCAGACGTGCATCAGCGCCGCCAACAATGCTGGTGTGGTAGGCACACTACACCCTACCATGCTGGCAATGGCGGCGTTAAAAAAATTGATTTATTTACCTGGGAAGTGCTGTCAAATTTTGGGGGTCAAATGTTTACTGTAATTTCCTTTCAATTATCATCAGATTATTTAAATACTAGCTGTACCATGCATAACCTTTGCATTGAGTTATGTTCCCTTATGTTTGATCGGCAGGCTAGGTTATTTTTAGTTTCGGACAGATCCGATTTTTTCATGATTGTTTTTAAACTGGAATACTGTTGTATTAATTATTTACTTTCGATTTAACGCGAACCCAAATCGCTTTTATTTTATTAGAAGCTTCCTGCATTATATGCTAAGCAGCTAACAGAACTTGATATAAAAAGGCCGAGTCCTCTGCATTCACATGCGCAACTAAGTCTATTGACGTGACTAGTTATGATCCATTCATATTGCTTTCCAAGTTCGTGTTAGCATTATTTTCTCAGTTCGTCTATTTTATTTTTGTATACGACATTAAAACTGACAATTGAGGCGTGTCCAGAAATGTCTGGTCATTTATTTGGGTCATGTCCTTTGAATCAGATGGTTGAAAGACAAAGGTGAATGTTCACATTAGAAACAGCAAACAAACAGAAAGAGAGATAGAAAGAGAGAGAGAAAGAGAAAGAAAAAAAGAGAGAGAGAGAGAGAGAGAGAGAAAGAGAGAGAGAGAGAGAGAGAGAGAGAGAGAGAGAGAGAGAGAGAGAGAGAGAGAAAGAGAGAGAGAGAGAGTTAAAATAAATTCGGTCACAATAACGGTTTTCGAACTTTTTCGAATTCAATGTTCGAATTTGAATACAGTTCGGTGCTTGAGTTGATTCGTCTTTTTCCCAAACTAATATAATCTCACTAAATTTAACCTCACTAAATATAAACCAGTTTTAGATTCAGCCATGAGCAGCATGAACCTTGAGATATGTGGGTATTTTATTTTTTCAATAAAGTTCTTGAGAGAGATATATTTTTTCTTTAACTTCTGGTGTTTTGAATAGTGATGGAAAAAAAAAACCAGCAATAAGTTAATGTTAACGCTTGTTAATAAAAACAAGAAAACGTTTTAAAAATGCATAAGAAAACCTGTTTTGTAGTGTGCGTACGTGTTAATGCATGTGTGAACAACTGTAAGAAGACGTGTACAAATAGTTATCAGACGAATGGATCTATATTAAACTAAGTCTTTTATTCCTCACTGTCCAAATCTAAACTATAGTCAGCGGTGTCAATATGGTTGGTGTCACCCGGCGCGAAAAAATCAGGATAAACACCCCCACCCCCACCCCCTCTCCTCAAGACTTCCACCATGAGGAATGATACATATTTAGAATTTTCCTGCACTAGACCTGAGATGATTTACTTAAACATTCTTTAGCGATAAAAACGATAGTACATGCATTACTGACTGTATTTCAGAAAGATTTATTTTACTCTCATTAAACTGAGTTTGTAAACAACGTCTCCAACGTCATGAAACCACGTAACTACATGCGTCCTTTTTTTTTAGACCGTTAGCAAAAAAAAAAACCCAAATCGATCCGAGCAGCTTTGAACTGTATTCATTTACCTAAGCTCCAGACGCTCTGCATGGTGGCACCCTGTGCCACTGCTCTGCATGTGCTACTGCTCTGCATGGTGGCACCTTGTGCTACTTTTCTGCATGTACTACTGCTCTGCATGTGCTACTGCTCTGCATGTACTACTGCTCTGAATGTGCTACTGCTCTACATGGTGGCACATTGCGCTACTGCTCTGTAAGGCGGCACTCTGTGTTTATGATCATGTTTTTTAACTATGATCGGTTATAAAACCGACTATACCGAGTTTTTACTGCTATAAAATTTAGAACTATTCGATTTGGTGTCACCCCTAAAATGGTGTCACCCGATGAGCCCGCATCAACCGCACCCCCCCCCCCCTAATGACGCCACTGACTACAGTATTTCAGTAATTCTTTATCTATTTCACCATATTTCAGTTTGACCAAGCTGCCGACGCGCCTGTCTTTGTATTCATAGTTAGCTGTATTTGCTGTTAGCACCAACTCTCTGAAATACGTTCTCGTACCAGCGTCTAGCAAACACAGCGTCATGGACTCAGTCAAATCATGGGACCAGCTGAGTCACTTTTTTTTTTTAGTTTTGTTTCAAACTGGTCAATAGTCGGTAGCCACTGGACTGTCACTGGCTAAGCAGCGATGATACTGAAACAATTGTTTGCCGAACTCTTGTGTTATGTAACCTGGTAATGGGGGTGAATATATTGGCACAGTCAACAGCAGAAACTATGTCAATAGAACGAAATGATGTTTATGGAGATTTTATTATTTATCAAATGGCAACACGGCCCATTTAAAACATTGAAGTCTGGCACTTTATGAAGCTTGGTATTTGTCCACTTTAACATAATAGATCGACATATCATTGTATTGGGCTGTTTTGACCTTATTGTAGGATTCTTCAAATTGAGACAGATTCTATAAAAAGAGACGCAACTTTAATAATACTTACAGTTGTGAAATGCTAAGGTTGAAATATGGGCCTGAAGTGTCCAGACTTTTAGAATATGTATATCAGTATTAAGAAAAACAAATACAACACAAACAAACTTAGACTATCCAGGCATGTTAAACTCAGAGTTCTATGAGGGCCACTATCCAGGCATGTTAAACTCAGAGATCTATGAGAGCCACTATCCAGGCATATTAAACTCAGAATTCTATGAGGGCCACTATCCAGGCATGTTAAACTCTGAGTTCTTTGAGGGCCACTATCCAGGCACGTTAAACTCAGTTCCACGAGGGCCGTATTGGTTATATTATGTCGTAAAAAGGGCCCCACACGATGCATGATTCAATTATAAAAGCTATTGCAGTATATTTGACTATTTTAACTTAGAAACATACAATGAGAATGCAAAATGGATCCGCGGCTACCCACGTTTATGAATAAATGAAATAGGCTACTTTAACTTTAATGTAAACAATACAAATCAACTGTAAAGTAAGAACTGTATGCAACAACAACAAATATTTAGGAACGCTTAACTAATTACAATGTACAATGAGAATAATATGAACATAATGTCTCAACGTCCATCTCTAGCTTAGTCTAAACTTAGACAATCCGCTTAACATAGACACCTTGCCAAAAGTTATCAATTTGGCGCGGGAAAAAGAATTGCGGTTTAACCTGGTCCACACCTTCGTCCATGTGAGCGAGTAAACCAGTGTATTAGCTAAGTAATCCAATGAACAAGCTCAGTAAGCCAGTGCATAAGCTAAGTAAACCAGTGTATTAGCTAAGTAAACCAGTGTATTATAAACATATAAACCAGAGTATTATATGACAGTATAATTATAATTATATATATATATATATATATATATATACATATATATATATATATATATATACAGATAGATAGATAGATAGATAGATAGATAGATAAAACAAATTAAAATAAAAATCACAGAAAAAAGCTTTAAAAAAGCGAGTTGATCGGCTTTTGTACCTATGTTCGGGCAGCACCTGTGGACCACATAGACCCGCATGTAGCCTACGAGCCGTGTAACAATACTGTTTGTTTACGATGAAAGTCAGAAGACAACGCATTAGAGACACGTGTTACAGTGTTTTCAAACAGCTATGGCTTTGATGTTAGTTTCTATGAAACTAATTTTATTACTTAGTGAGCTCTTGTTGTGTGGGGCATTTTATTTGGTTGTAATATAGTTCAATGTATGTTTCCAGCTTGAAAATAGATTTCCACAGTCACAATGTTGGTATCGTTCAAGTAATGATAACAAGTATGATACTGTCAGAGGTTTAAAATCTTAAGTTATGATAAAAGTTTTTCTTTTGATTTCAGAAATGACTGTACATCATAAAATATATAGGCCTACACCAGGGGTCGGCAATCTTTTGAGACGGAAGAGCCAAATGTTATAATTTACAATTTTCTCAGTTTTTAAAGAGCCACTAAAATTGTTATTTCTATTTTATGGTATTTGATTAGGATTAGGTATATAAAATAATAGAATTTTTATTTTTTGCTCATGGAACTTGAAGGCCGCAATTTGACAAGCCGCATGCGGCTTGCGAGCCGTAGGTTGCCGACCCCTGGGCCTACACCATAAAATATAAGCAACATAAAATATATACAACATAAAATATATACATAATAAAATGTATACATCATAAAATATATACATAATAAAATGTATGTATACATCATAAAATATATACATTATAAAATGTATACAACTGAAAATATATACATCATAACATATACGTCGATTTTCGTCGACAAAAAAAATAAAACTGCCGAAAACTGAATCAATTATTTATATTAAATCAACGTAAATCTAATTAATTCTCTCGAGATACTCCACAATATACGGTACGTATAGAATTATATTGATATAAGCATAAGTAATGAGATAGTCTCCTTACTAAGTCTGACGACAGCTAAACTTAGGCCCCCTTTCAATTTCCACCAACCGGGGACCCCTATGTACCAACCCATCAATTATTATATATCTGATTACTGTACCCAGCGGGGGCCGTTTACCATGTGTTCACGTTACACCTCCTTGACCCTTACAATGACGGTTAAGTGCGTGGGGACAAGGCCGAGTATCAAATGCGAGGCCTATGGTTGAAATTGTCGGTTATATATACACCAAAGCGGCCCTCAGCCTGCCCCCCATCCGGGGGGGGGCCCCCCCCCTCTTAAGCCCCGACTGCCCCATCCTCAGGAACATCATAGAAAAAAACGTTCTCAATTACTGATTATTCTCTCCATAGATATACACGAACAGAATTTTGAATCCCTTTACAGGTTTCATCCATATTTTTTTTCTGTTTGTCAACATTCTGTGAAAACAATGCTTTTTTTTTTTTTAGATATTTTTGTTTAAAATCGATAATCCACCCCCCCCCCCCACACACTTTCTCAATTCTTACAATGTCTGGGAATTCAGTGATACACGTAGACATGGTTAATTTTTAATCACACGGAGCACGATTTTGAATATTTATTGAAAAATCAATTGATCTGTTGTTGATTTTTAACTTGTGTGTATCGCCAGACATAGAAGAAAAAAACATAACAACAACCTCATAAAAATGGCTGGAAATGTTTTGTAGTTTAAATAATCTCTCTCAAGAAGCTCTGAATTTGCAGACGTGAGAACATTAACAATTATTCTGTGTAAACTACATAGTATTTATAAATGTTTAGACTCCAGTCAAAATACCTGTATAAATGTACTTTGAAAAAAAAACATTTACAAACATTAATATATCACAGGCAATATATATATATATATATATATATATATATATATATATATATATATATATATTGTGATGTTTGATGGACCTTGTATTAACAAAGACAAAGACGGGACAAAAGTTGTTTTCAAATTTTTTACTTTGTTTTTATCGATTTCAGCTTTCAAAACCATGAACAAAACAGCTGGCGACACGTGTGTATAAACAAAAGGTAATGTCATAATCAACGTTCAATAAAACCAATCAACCATGGCGAGCAGACTGTCTACAGAGAAAGATGGTTACACCGGTCCAGTCCGGGCAGACATTGATCTCCAACGGAGTTCATCTCTTCGTCGGACTCGGTTAGTGGCACAAAGTTTTTTTGTTTGTATACCTGTGTTAGAGGTAGTGTAATGTCACTTTCTTGGTTTGAAAAACAGAGGATTCATTACCACATATTGAGAATGAGTCGACAGTATATGTCCAGTATTATTGGCTTTGGACCATGCCTGTGAGTTAACAATATGTGTTTTATATGTCCAGTATTATTAGCTTTGGACCATGCCTGTGAGTTAACAATATGTGTTTTATATGTCCAGTATTATTAGCTTTGGACCATGCCTGTGAGTTACCAATATGTGTTTTATGTGTCAAGTTCTATAAGCTTTGGATCCAGCCTGTAAGTTTATAATATGTATTATATATGTCGGGTGTTATTAGCTTTTGGATCCTGTATGTAAGTTTACAATATATGTAATACATGTCCATAAATATTAGCTTTAGATTCTGTATGTAAGTTTACAAACATTGATTCTATATTCCATGTGCCATTCTTTACTTTCTACACAACAAGTACACAAAGTTTGTCATTTATTATGACGACATTTAGTTGTAGAATTTCTTTTTATTTCAAGCATAAAACTAAATATTAATATTTTCAGTGCATTAATTAATGTCACTTACGGTAGAAGGCAGCACAGTACTTGTAAAATCTATTGGAAAAGACAATTAAACATGTAAACAATAAGAAAATATATTGAACAGATGCAGTAATTTAAAAGGAAAATACATTTTTCCCACCTTTTATACTACTAGAGATTGATAGATTTATACTAGTAAGTTAAATAAGAAAGATTATATATATATATAGGCTTTTAAAAATAGGCTTTTATAAGAGCCACTCTTTGGAGGTAGAGACAAGGATTCAGAAAATAGAAATCAATTTTCACAAACTTCTCGAAGCCCAGTAGATTTAAAAGTTGGGACACTTGTGTATTCTCAATGACATTAGACTGTTTGAAAACGTTCGTGCCAATTAATTAAATCTTTGTGTAGCCTGATGCTAATTACATTTTTTCAATAATGTTTATATAAAGAGTTAAATAGCAGAAAGAGGTTATGGCTTCTGAAGTTCAGCATGATTTCATAAATGTGCTCAGTTCTAAAGTTTTTGGTGTATTTTTTTTGTTAGTTTGGCGCGCTGTTTGTTAAACTGTGTATAAACTTATCTACCAAAGGCAAGTGAAATTCTTTTGCAAAAAAAAAAGGTATTAAGACATATAAAGCTACATTTTTTTAAGTCTTTCGTTATCACGTTATGTTAACGTATATAGGTTTATATTAATTTACTAACTAAAACAAACAAAATTACTTTTTAAAACTGAAACTTATTTTAAAAAAATACAAAACTTTTTAATAATAGACTTTTATTAAAATGGCTTGAGCCATACAAACTTTTATTTCAATTTCATTGACTAAATGAAATTGTGGACACTAGAAAAAAATGAAATAATTAATCAATATTGGCATTTACGCTTTAATTTAGTTACTACAATTTAAATGCATTTTTGTTTGATCTAAGACATTTTCGTAAAAGTCTTTTTTTTTAGTTTTTTATGTATATTTTTGTTATAAACATTGGCTTTTGTTGATTTGATATAAAACTGGTTTTAAAAAAAGGGACTGGAAACAGGAAATCACTTAGATTGTGAACTAGATCTGTATCTCATGTCTTTTTGGTGCCACATAGCAAATGTACTCTTGTCTGTGATGGGGAGGGCTGAAACACTACTGAAACCGTCCCATCAGTAGTTTATAGGATCTAAATATGAGCATCCCTCTCTAATAGGGCCTTTTAGCTATTGTATTCATTGATCTTTCATGGCTATGAGTTGGTAGATTGACAGATACATAGATGTATGGATGCTCGGATCGACAGAGAGGTGTACTAGAATAGACCAATGTGTTATCAAACTGAATTTATTATTAGTTTCATTACTTTAATTTCATTTCAGAAGTAAGAAGAAAAGAAGACTTGATGAAATGGATGATAAGAGACGAATTCGAGGTAACTCAGTCCATTCCTGGACATGTAATGTCATTAAAAAAGTTAGAGTGATCTCCCGTGGGACACACCTATTGTATTAACCTTAACTCGGGTGACGATCAAAAGACTATACATTAACCTTAAAAGAAGGAGGGTAGAGAGTTAAACAATCATATTAGATCATACGGGGAAAAGACAATTCAAATTCAGTTCCTTGCAAGGCTTCTTCCATTTTTTAATTTGGGAATTTCTTAAAATAAAGCTAATTTCTAATTATTAATTTTTATATGAATTATAAGAAGGTTACTGGGTTGAGAAGAACATTGCCATACGGTCTACTTGCAAACTCGTATTGTACAATTTATAGACGTTTTAATTGATTACTATTAGTTACATTATTATCTAAAAAAAAGCAAACTTGAGTTATTTCGCAATAACTTTTACTCATTGGATTATAACTTTAGAGCTTGATTTATGTTTACATTAACTATTTAATTACCGCAGTGTAATTTTTCGCATTCAGGTGACTCTCATTGGTCTAAACTACTCCAGGTCAACACAGACACGAATGGGTTAAGACACAAAAAGTGCATCCGCATGTGCCGCAGTTTCAGCATGAGGGAGACCCCCGGGTGCCGCCTAGGACTTCAGGTCAACAAGGTGGAGCCGCCCAAAACACCGGAGACCGGTATCTTCGCCTCTATCGCCTCGAGGATAAGACAGTGGCTGCAGTCCAAGAGGCGCTACGAGGTGTCACCCGTCCATGAGCGATCCGGAAACGACAACGGGGCGCGGCTTGAGGGTGGGGGCGGAAGCAACGGTCACCGGACGGAAACGATCAAAGAAGATTATCTCATCATCAGTAAGGTCAATAACTACCACCCGGAACTGAAGCGCGCGGAGGCCAGGACTTGCAACATAGGCGTCTCCAAGTCGTCTTCCGCCATAGCGACCTGTGGTAAAAATGGCGCCGGCTCAACCACCCCGCCCAATGGTAAACATTTTTCGAACGACAAGGGCGCGCACGACTGTTCCACCAGGCCCGTGGTGGACATCAACATCGAGTTCGCTGACCACTGCCCTCCCGTAGACTCAAGGTCACATTTCGCCACTAACCCCTTGAAACTGAACCAGAATCAATCCCCCAAGACGGCCATCATGACCCCAGCCACAAGGGCTCTGTCCAGGAGCCAACAACTTCGTCAGTCTAGAAATAAGTACATGAAACTTTTACAAAAAACTGGCCAACTCAGTCCTGGAAGGTAGGATGTTTTTTTAAACTCCCTTTTATACATAAACTTTATGCCAGTGAATTTTTTTTTAGCTATTATTGTCACCAAATTTGTCTCCATCATGATGAATTAATAACAACGAAAGTACTTAAGGAGAATAAATAGAAAGTGAGAACTTAGTGAATCTTTTGAAAAGATTGTCTTGGTGAAATCAAATTTGGCTGAATACATGTATCGATTTCACGTTAAAATCATAACAATCTTTTACTGCTCACGTTTACGGAAATATTTTCAGGGTGCAAGAGTTCAGTGTGCAAGAGTTCAGTGCGCAAGAGCTCTATTATATAAAGTAAATTTGAAAGAATATATTTGTAATAAGTTGTTCGAGGGTCCTGGAACAGTAGGAATAAATGCTTTGATAGGATCGATCCCCTTAAAACGTTTAGCGGGATGGCCTTTAAATGTTAAACTTAAAACCTCAATAATACGAGAGAAATAAATAAATGTACAAATATTATTTCCAAGAAAATTATTCTAACTTAAAATAGTTATTTAATTATATTTCTGTATTATAAATGTGACTACATGGTTGAAAATGGGACTTTAAAAAATGTGACAAAATTAAATTACGTGTTATCTCTAAAATTGCTTGGTAGCGAAATGTAATTACTTTTTATGTATGTCCCTTTGAACATATTTTGTAACTCTATATATAACACTTATATATATATATATATATATATATATATATATATATATATATATATATATATAGAGAGAGAGAGAGAGAGAGAGACAGAGAGACAGACAGACAAACCAAACAGACAGACAGGTTAGACTGATAGACGGACTGACAGGCAGGCAGACATGCAGATAAATATATTCAGAGCCACAAAAGTGCTTTACTCAGTCTCTACATAATGTGACGAAAAATGCACGAGTTATCAATGACAAATATCAACAATCTTTTTTATAATGATCTCATTAGACTGTTTTCCTTCCATTATTCAAACAAATATTTACTCATTGGCACACAAACTTTATCTAAGCTATACCATATATTTTCATCTTGTAATGATTTATCAATTATGAAAAACAATCCAAAGTTTACCGAGAAAACTTATTCCAACAATACTTCAGCGTTTTATCTCAATGAACGTAGGCGATAAAAATGTAGTAATGTAAAAGTAGAATATTAAATTGCTTTCACAAGACAAGAAAATGGACATTGGATATAAAGATAAATACACTCACACTCTCAAATACACAAATACACACACAAAACAAACACACACACCTCCACACGCTAAACACACTCACACGCCCAAGACACACACACACACACAAACACACACATACATAACAAAAATACACATGCACTAAACACACACATAATACAAGCATAAAAAAAAACAGATAACACACTCAACAAACACACAAAACACATATACAAACACACACACACTCAAATACACTGAGTCATACAACGAATCCCAAAGCCTGCATTGGCCTTGATCTTGATGTAAACAGTCATGGTCACGTGAGCTGTTTGAAACACTGTACTGCGATATTTAAAATTAATAATTATGTTTATCTTCACTTGCTACAACAAGTAGGACAATGCATAAAACAGATTTAGGGAAGATTTTTTTTTATAAAACATTGAATTGAATGTCGACATTGTTAAATATATTTTACCTTCATTACATTCAGACATTGGTCAATTGTTTGCTACTGAACTGAGAGCCGTACTGGTCTCGCCTTATACAACAACCTACTTCACCATGTCATGTATGTATGGCATTCTTGTTATAGTGGTCTTGGTGATTATGAAAATGACAATCTTGTTATAGTGGTCCTTGTGATTATGAAATCTTGTTATAGTGGTCCTTGTGATTATGAAATATTAGTTTAACATTTGAAGGTCCATGATGTCAGAAAAGTTGCAGATCGATGCTGTAGACTATGTAAATCATTTCATGTTCTAAAATGCACACTGAAAGAAAAAAATAAAGTAATAAAAAAAATTCGAACAACTTTCCAGATTCCAGAGAGTGTTGTCCAGAGTCCTAAAGTCTTATGAGAATGTCTAGGTCATTGTTAGAGTGAATTGAGTTTGACTTTTGTAAGTACCGGTGAATATCTAAGTAGTTTTTTTTTTGTCTCTCGTTTTAACTTGGGATTTTCCCTATTCGAATTTAGATAATCAATAATGAATGGTCTACCCGGGGGGGGGGGGAGGTGAGGAGGGGAGAACATTACAGTAGACATGTTGATGTTTTATAATTTTGTTGTTTTTATCCTTTGGGGATGAAGCTTTCTGAAAAAATAATAATTTAATGCATTTGAAGAAGATTGAAATGGGTGGTTTATTCTGCCTCTTTACTGTGTGTGTGTGAACAATTATATAAATATAAGCAGTGTACGTTTTCTTTAAAAAAAAAAGTACCGGAAAACCTATTTATGTCCGTCGTGTCATAAAGAAATAACACTGAAAATATAGTGCAGTAAACAGTAAATATAGTGCAGTAAACAGTAAATATAGTGCAGTAAACAGTACATTTTTGAATACGAAAGAAAGGTGCCGGAACACAGTTCCGGTGCGTTCCGCCAGAAAAAAAAAAGCTGAATGTAAATATATATGTGTGTGTGTGATTTAAAACAAAAGAGGAAACAAAATGGCATGAATGAATTAAATTAAATAACATGTGGATTACAAAATCCCAATACTGATCTCCGTGGCAAATTTTAGACACGTTTGTGTCAAGTAATTACAATAGAAGAGACTCCCCACATTGACAATAGAACGGTCTTAAAAAGATACATGTTGCAGTTGTATATATAACCCTTTTGTACTAGACTTGACATTTAAATTTATATTACATTTTATACATAAACTTAATGCCAATGTATTTCTTTCTTTCATTAGCTATTATTGCCAGAAAAGTGTGTCTAGTAGGGAGAAAAAATTAACAAGTCAAGTACTTAAGGACAGTGCTTTTTTTCAGTGGGAACTCATGGGAGCTGAGTTCCCATAGCTTTTTTGGCCAGATTTGTAATAAAAAAATAATTTTTTCAAGCAGAAATGTTTTTCAGATCAAGCAGGTTATACTGTAGGCTATAACGCAAGAATACATATTAAACAATTATACGAAATAAAATTTTAAACTGAATATTATAAAAATTATATAAATTTGAGAAAAATACCATAATACAGTAGAATACATTTTTCCACATAAACTATATAGTCAGGTCGGTTTTTATTATAAATAAACTCTTTGAGTCTCTAATTTTCTTATAAATACGTTTATTTCTTTAAATATCCATTACAATAAAATTTGTGTTCAGTGGAAAATTCAATTATAGACTATTATAGTATTTTCTGACATAAGTTAAAAAACAGATGTGAAATGAGTTCCCAAACATTTTTCGCTAGAAAAAAGCACTGCTTAAGGAGAATAAATAGTGAGACTTAAGTGAATCTGTCTAAAAGACTAAATCTTGATGAAATCAAATTTGGATAAATACTTGTATCGATTTCACGTTAAAATCGTAACAATCTTTTACTGCTCACGTTTGCCGAAATATTTTCAGGGTGCAAGAGTCCATTGTGCAATAGTTCAGCATGCAAGATTTCAGTGTGCAATAGTTCAGTGTGCAAGAGTGAAAGTATATATACATGTAGTAATAAATGTGTCAGACAACCATTCAACAAATCAAATCCAGATCACTAACAAGGACATATGTATTGAATACAATCGATCAACTGTATAACTCATTACAGATAAAGGAGTTGTATAACAATGAATAAAATCAATCGCATGTCTCTGTATATCCCAACAGAAGTCCGCTGACCGGCACCATCAGTGCTCCTGCTAAACACGGTCTTGGAGAGAAAGGTTCCTCCCCCATTGTTAAACGGAGACAGATCAAGACCTGGCCATTACCCTGCCGGAAACAGTTAAGAGCAGGTTTGAAATTTGAATGTTTCCGCTTGTTTTCACTTTCAGTCTCATACTTCAAACATCAGACAAAACTTTAAAACTTGCGACCCGACCGAAACTGTGTTGATTACAACAAGAAATGTATTTGTACAAATAATAAGACCGAAGGGTGTATATTTAATAGCGTGTTTATGATTTTTACAAAACTATAATTGACAATGACAAAAAGATGACAATTAGATATGTATTGTTTCGTGTGTATGATAGGGGAAATTACTCATTTCAGCGAATATTTCCAAACTCGTTCACTTTATATATTTTGTTTTAACGAAAGCTTTATATTTTAGTTTTTCTGTGTACGTCTTTTTTATGTTGAAATTACTATGTGTTGATATCAAAATGTGTGTATATCATTGTGTTTACAACATGGTTGTTAACAATGCTCTTAAATTGTATCGTCAATACCAATACCAATACTTCATGAAAAGAGTATCGCCAATACCAATACAAATGCTCAAGTAAAAATGTATTGCCAAAATCGATACCAATACAATACCAATACTTTTGAGAACAACAAAATATTTTTAAATAAAATATATAATGAGTGCAAGTTTTTCAAGTTTTTTAAAAAAGTAAAAACAATAAAATACAATGTCAAACCACAATTTTAATTCTAATCACTTCACCACTTGGCAGCCCGTAAGAAGACCATCATTTCAAAATGATCATTGCTTAGCCTAGAACGTAATGGCATAAAAACACGCCCACCCAATGAAAACAGGCGCTCAACTGCAGCACTAGCCGGAAGTCCAGTGTTCAGTTGCAGGTATAGTTTCTTAATGCTTTGGTTGGCTGCTAATGACAGCATTTCTGATGAGTTGTCTTTAAGATATATGTCTACCTCAGCAGAACTTTACTATTAATTCTGCCGACGTGCTGACTGTACTGAAGCTGCACCACCCGTTCGAGTAAGTTGAGTTGGAAATGCACTCAATGCACTGCAGGCTCGATTTAAGATTTGTACTACTTCAGCCTTGTGATCCAAGTTGTCTGTTCAGTCGGTCTTAAATTTTGGATTGACCACTGCTGCCAGTTTTGCCTCTGGGTCAGAAAATGTAAAATCGAATCGCGCATTAATTCCATCAATAACAGCTACTCTGGCAAGGGTTTCAGACATTCTGAGAGTGTTTATATAGCACAATCATTTACTGTAGTTGACCTTTTATAACGGTTAGTGTGGGCAGCAAATAGCCAAATCCAATATTATTTCCTCCTTGCAAAATGTCAAGTCCACGACACAATGGAGCAAATACTTCAATGTATTCTGCTATGAATATATTCTGCTGCGGAGTCAGTCTTTTGATGTCAAGGTCATCAAACATCATATCAAGTTTAACTACTAATTCTGGATTGGATGGCAAACAATGCATTTTTGTAACAGAATCGTAAGTGGAATTCCACCGAATGTCACCAGGAGTAACGAGATACGTGCAAATTGCCGCTTTGATTGCATCTGCAACCAAAGATGAGCAATTTTGTTTGTTCAGGATAGCTACTAACTTTGCAAATACTTTAGCATCACGCATAACAACAAGATTTAACAAGTGGCATGCACTATTACGAAGTAGCGGAAACTGGTAAATAACCTGTTCCTGTTCGTCATCATTATCCCATGGTGGATTCAGTAAATCATCAATTTGCTCAAATTCCATACCCAAATCTTCATTATCCTGTTGCTGCCTCTGATCTTCATTTAAATTTACATCGTTACACTTAAAGTTCATCATTTCATCTTTTTACAGTCCAAAACAGCGAAATGCTTTTAAAATTTTTTATCCACTTTCTGTTACAGCGAAAGAAATTCTATCCCTTATTTCAAATTCTCTGTTGATTGCTGCTAGTGTTTTGGCAATTAAATCATAAGCATGTCGGTCAACTATTCTACGCACAGCCAAGCAACAGCCTTTTCGCTCAAGTGACTCAGGTTCTAACCAATGCACAGTAACGCCAATAAAACTTCTTCGTCTTGACGTCCAGCAATCGGCAGTTGTACAGACAGTATTAATTGAAGCCAACTCATCTTTAAGCTATGATTACTAGCAGTGATTAAATTTATGTAGCTTACTCTCAAAACAAGGTATTAAAATCTTATTGTTTTTCTGCTAATAGCTATTAGTGGCAATAGAAAAGTATTGGTATCGAACATTTTTCGTTTAAAATGTATTGGCGATACACATATCAATACTTGATGCAAAAAGGATCGGCAATACAGCAACCAATAATAAAAATGTGTCGCCGTTACTGTATTGGCCGATACCGATACTTCGATACTAACAACCCTTGTTTACAATGATTAGATAATATCGGAATGATGCTTTTAATATGTATTTATCAACCTGTTTTACGTTTTTTTTTTAAATATTATCAACATGTGTGTTCCAACCAAAAATTGTGTATCACTGTGCTGATATCAATGTGTTAATGGCAGTTTATGTTCATCAATGTGTTTACATTGATGAGGCAACATCACCGGACATGTATTAATGTGCTGATATTAGATTGTTGATTTCAATATGTGTTTACCACAGTGTTTAGAATCGATGATTTTATTTAAAAATCAAGTGACGAGAATTACCATCGACTGTAATTATTATCTTCTGTCAAGGAGAGACGAGAAATTGAAATCTTACAAATATCATCATACTTAACGTCATCTTTCGCTGACCCTCAGATCTGTAAAGGTCATCACAGTTACTGGAGAAGTCCTGGCCAGTTGCACTGAAATGTCAAGTCACACACAAACTATGGACTGATAATGTCAGATGACGCTATATGAGAAAACTAAAACAAGCAAAACAATGACATCAAGACAAACAATGCGGTGTGAATCACTACAACCTTATGTTTCTTATTATATACTATATATCAAGGGTATCACCGAGAGGTGTTACAAGCAGTGGCACCGAGAGCCAACGCGGGCCCCAGGGCAGGATATCATTGCGGGCCCCTTAATAAACAATGAGTCGTGAAAAAATCGACATGGTCGGGGCTACCCAGTGCCGGCTTTAGGTATAGGCGATATAGGCAGCCGCCTAGAGCGGCATTATTTCAAGGAGCGGCAAATTCCAGCAAAATAAAAAAAAATTAAAAATATAAAAATTAAAAATAAAATAAATGAATTTGATTCAGATATAATGCAGGATCCTGCTAAATGACCAGATCGTTGTTTTCTTATTCAGCATGATCCAAAGCAGATCAAATTTGAGTCTTGTTTCCAAAAGATGAAAGGGGGAGACAATTTTCTAATTACCACTATAGGCGCAAACTGGCTAACGGAGAAACTTTAAAAAGGAAATGGTTGATTTATTCTACGTCAGTAGGAAAGGTATATTGTTTTTGCTGCAGAATATATAACAGGAGTAAATCTGCCTTAGCTACACATGGCAGTTGTGACTGGAAAAATTTGTCAAGTATATTGCAGCATCATGAAAAATCTCCAGATCATTTAACCAGTTATCATGAGTGGAAAGAACTAAAGATGAGGATAACAAATAATAAAACTATTGATGACGTGAATCAGTGCCTTATAAATCGTGAAGCGAAACACTGGAAGGATGTATTAGAAAGAATAATATCTTTGGTCAGAGTACATGGAGTTCAAAATTTACCCCTGAGAGGGCAAGTCTGATTGGTTATATACACCTCATAATGGAAACTTTTGAAATTTGTTGAAGTTACTGCTGACTTTGACTTTGATCCGGTAATGAAAGAACATATAAGACGTATAAAATCAGATGAAATTCATGACCATTATTTGGGGAAAAATATTCAGAATGAGATCATTCAACTGTTGAGTAAGAAGGTAAAATAAAAAGTGATAAATTATCTAAAAATGCAAAATATTACGCTATAGTTCTCGATTCCACACCAGACGCCAGTCACAAAGAACAGATGACAATGATTGTTAGATTTGTTACAGCAAATGAATCGACAAATGACAAACCTTCAGAAGTTTCTATCAATGAACACTTCATTGGATTCGCAGAACTTAAAAAATCTACAGGTGCAAGTATGTAGGAAATTTTACTTAAAGAGCTGTCAGATTCAGGCATTTTTCTAAATGATAAGAGGAGACAAAGCTACGATAACGGAGCGAACTTGCGGGGAATACACAATGGTGTCCAAGCAATAGTTAAAGAGCTAAATTGAAGAGCCTTTTATGTCCCATGCAATGCGCAATCGTTGAATTCGGTGGTGAATGATGCCGTAAACTGTTGTTTGGAAGCAGTAAGGTTTTTTGAGGTGATTCAAAATATATACAACTTTTTTTCTACATCAACACATCGCTGGAATGCAAGGCCGTACCCAGGGGGGAGGGGGGCTGGGGGGCTGTAGCCCCCCTCCCCAAAAAAAATATAAATAAAAATGTTATTGCTGATAGTAACTCATAAAAAATTGACAAATATTTGCTTTTAAAAACTTGGAACAGCCCCCCCCCCCCCAAAAAAAAATCCTGGGTACGGTACTGCTGGAATGTATTGTTAGAATATGTCCAAAAACAAAGAGGCAACAGGTTTAACTGTTAAAAAGTTATACGCAACACGTTGGGAAAGTCGAGTTAATGCCGTGAAGGTAATTCGATACCAAACAGTTGAAATTTACGATGCACACGTTTCAATTGCTGGACTACGTGGAACCCAGTCCCGTGCAGAAGCTAAGGGAATAGCACAAAAAATGCTCGATTTCAAGTTTATTTGTTCATTAGTGATTTGGTATGATGTTTTATTTGAGATCAATATATCTAGCAAAACATTTCAAGAAAAAGATCTTGATTTAAAAAAATCTATTCAACAATTGAACACAACTAAAACAATGCTCCAGAATTATAGAACAGATGAAGGTTTTACCAAAGCAATTACAACAGCTAAATCATTGGCTGAAGAATTTGGTATTGAGTGCAATTTACCTACGGAAATACAAATAAGATCTCGACTAAGAAAGAGACAATTTGACTATGAAGTTTCAGACGATCCAATTCTCGAGCCAGAAATGAATTTCAGAGTAATTTTTTTCAACCAGATATTGGATACCGCAATTCAATCAGATAATGATCGATTTATGCACTTAACATCTCATAGCGATTTATTTGGATTTTTGTATGACATTAAAAAACTGGAGAAATGTGATAAAAGAGAGGTTTTCAAAGATTGCAAGGACCTTCAATTAGCTTTAACATCTGAAAACGAAGATTCAGCAGACATTAATGTAACAGAACTGTGCGGCAGTTTACTGTGATGAATTATTTGATTTATCAAGGAGAATTACAGAAAAATCAAGCCCTAGAGTCATATTAGACTATCTATATGGAATGGGCGTGGTTGCTCTTTTTCCGAATGTGTACTTGGCATTGCGAATTTCGCTTACACTCCCGATAACAGTGGCGAGTGCAGAGAGAAGCTTTTCGAAGCTCAAACTCATATAAACATATCTTCGTTCTACCATGTCTCAGGATCGTTTGGTTGGTTTAGCTACAATATCTATAGAGAAAACGATTGCAGAAGATTTGGATCTGACCGAAGTAATTGAAGAGTTTACCTCTGCAAAAGCTAGAAAAGCATATTTTTCTTGAATTCTCTTCAATCTTTTTAACGCTTAATAAACATGACATTTCATTATTTTTTTAAATTTTTCATTACTTTTTTTTAACTAAGCCAAAAAGAACTTCCTAAAATACACTACGTATACTTAAAACTCTTTAACTTTTATAAAGTTGCCAAATTTTAAAAAATGTATTATAATAAATAACATTTATAGAGTTTTCTTAGAAAAATGAAACTAAAAAGGGCGGCATTTTTGTCCTTGCCTATGTCACAAAAATGTCTAAGGCCGGCACTGGGGCTGCCGGGCCCCCTTTATGCCCCCTAACAGATGCGGGCCCCCTGGCAATGCCCCCTGCCCCCCCTCTCGGCGGCCCTGGTTACAAGACTGTATCACTACCCTCACTTCGATTTGATTTCATTTAAAAAAAAGGGGGGGGGGTAATTAAAATGTAAATAAAACTAAGCACAGTCGGCGGTGCAGACACGCATCAGCGCCTCTTATAACACTAGTGTGCTAGCAGTAGCGGAACAAATAAGAAATATATATATATATATATATATATATATATATATATATATGGTACACTCTGAACGGGGACGTCAGTCACGTGGTTTCACAACACAAACTAATAGGGTGTGTGTGTGAAGTCCCTGTAAAGATGAGATGAAATCTCTTAGATCCTATAAACCACTAATGTGACGGTTTATGCAGTGTTCTTCTTTCATCCCCACCATCGCCGATGGTGCAAATGGCCACGGAGGCACCACGGGAGATATAGCGGTGACTTTAGTCATGACCTGAAATATCCATATCCGGGAGACATGAAAGGAACTTGAGCCAAGACCTGAAAAATTCCTTTGTCCTCACCGGAGATAAAACCAGGTACCTTCAGGTCGACAGTCGAGCGCTTTACCGCACCATCTGTCCCCAGCTAATAGGGTAGAGGTATTTGTTTCTTGAGCCTTAATCGAACCAATGGCTACAGCGGTGAAAGTGTCAATCGAACCAGTGGCTACAGCTGTGAAAGTGTCAATCACCAATGGCTACAGCGGTGAAAATGTCAATCGAACCAGTGGCTACAGCTGTGAAAGTGTCAATCACCAATGGCTACAGCGGTGAAAATGTCAATTGAACCAGTGGCTACTGCGGTGAAAGTGTCAATCACCAATGGCTACAGCGGTGAAAGTGTCAATCACCAATGGCTACAGCGGTGAAAGTGTCAATCACCAATGGCTACAGCGGTGAAAGTGTCAATCATGTTTATCATCGCCACCGGGTCTCCATCATTTGGTTACATAACTCACCCCTTCCCCTCACCCTCTTCAGGTCTAGGTCATGTTAAGCTTCTGGGATATTATACGACCAATACCAAACAAAAAAAAGTTTGAATTATACTCATATGATGTCCCTGTAAGGATGAGTGAGGAAGTGAATGAAATTGATATGGTTTGAATAAGTCACCACAAAGCTGTTCGTTGATATGGTTTGAATGAAGTTACCACAAAGCTGTTCGTTGATATAGTTTGAATGAAGTTACCATAAAGCTGTTAGTGGATCATATGAGGTCTATGTTTACCATGAAGTGTGATTTCATGTTTAACAATCTGGGCCGTCTCCTGAATTGGATCTGACTCTTGCAGGGTCTCGCTGACGATCTTTGAAAACCGGCGCCACTTTCTCCGACTGCTATGTATATAAACGTATAGTCAGTCAATCAATGATTTAAAAAACGTATAGTGAGTTGTTGTTTGCAGTATATAGTGAGTTGATGTTTGCAGTATATAGTGAGTTGATGTTTGCAGTATATAGTGAGTTGATGTTTGCAGTATATAGTGAGTTGATGTTTGCAGTATATAGTGAGTTGATGTTTGCAGTATATAGTGAGTTGATGTTTGCAGTATATAGTGAGTTGATGTTTGCAGTATATAGTGAGTTGATGTTTGCAGTATATAGTGAGTTGATGTTTGCAGTATATAGTGAATTTATGTTTGCAGTATATAGTGAGTTTGCAATATAATTATAATGAGTGGACGGTTTAAACAATATTTGTGGATGTATTTCTTACCACAATGAACAGAAGCTCCATAAAAATATAGAAAATATAGATTAAATTCAGAGTTGTTGAATTACGTTTTGTGGTGTCTTGCCCATAGGTATACTTGGGGGACTTAGGCACAGGTACATTTTGGATGTGGACTTGGGAAAAGGTACATTTTGGGTGTGGACTTACTCACAGGTACATTTTGGGTATGGACTTGGGAAAAGGTACATTTTGGGTGTGGACTTACTCACAGGTACATTTTGGATGTGGACTTGGGAAAAGGTACATTTTGGGTGTGGACTTGGGCAAAAAATTCCCCGCAGAAGGCATGGCCCCTATGCAGCCGCCCCCCTCCCAGATTTTCTATTGAGCCATAGCCTAAAGAGATTTGCTATCATTACAGCTATTGATTATTTAGCGTGGTTCTATCATTACAGCTATTGATTATTTAGCGTGGTGGATGTCGGTGAGCTACAACATGAGACTCTCTGTTCTGGATTTCATGAAGTTTAATTTATCGTGTAATTGATCTGACAATGCCGAGAGATTTTTTTTTTTAATTTTATTTTTTGCTTGTTTCAGTCTTATTATTGCTGGGACGTGGAAACATCGTGTATCTTGTTTCTGATAAATATGAGAATAAATAGGTTACTGTTATCTGATGGATGGATTCAACTGAAGTCAGTCTGTCAGAAAATTTGATTCATCGGGCCGAAAAATCAGACATTTTTTTATTATTTATATTTTGATAGACAGATTATTGAAACTATAATTGTGAATTCTACCTAAAGAGAAAACACACACACACACACACACATTCACACACAAGGAAAAAGAGGAAGAAGAAGAGGGAAGGTAGAGTGGGAAAAGGATATATATATATATATATATATATAGAGAGAGAGAGAGAGAGAGAGAGAGAGAAAGAGAGAGAGAGAGAGAGAGAGAGATAGATAGATGGATAGATAGATAGATAGATAGATAGATAGATAGATAGATAGATAGATAGATAGATAGATAGATAGATAGATAGATAGATAGATAGATAGATAGATAGATAGATAGATAGATAGATAGACAGACATTGTCCATTAGAACAGAATGACTGATAGAATAACAGAGCAAGGCATGACATATTTTTTAAATGAATTTTACATTGAAAGCTTTTATTTTTTTATCACATCTTCCACCCAGACCTAAAAAGGAAATATCTACTTTTGGCAAAAAAAAACAAAAAAAAAACAAACTCTACAACATAAAACAGATTCTGAGTGTTTTAAACAGCGATTAAAAACGTCAGCAGAGCAAAATTAGGTTTACGATCCGACGGTCTACATCAGTCCAATGGGGTACGCGGATACAGAGATCATTAACAGAGTTTTCTGAAACTAAAACATTCAGAGATGCTTAATAAGATTTCTATAACCCTGATTGAATTAATTTTGTACTTATGTACCTTCTAAAACCTATCGTGTGGAACATTCCTCCACTCTTTTTTTTTTTTAAATGGTGGTTACTTGTCTCCAGTTCGGCCTTAATCCCTTTCTGTGTGTGCGTCCTTGACATTTCATTCCGGATCTGACCAATGGAAATGTACATTATGTCTGGCTCTGTGAATTGTTCCCCCCCCCCCCTTGTATCAAGTGACAAATAAAGTTGTTTGCTCAATGATGGGGGTGGGTGGAGGAGGGGGGGGGGGGGTGGAGAAATGAAACTAGATATCATCGATGGGGGAATATTTGAGTGAAGATCTGACAACAATCATTTTAATGTACTCTGTACTTTCAGAGCAGCAGCGGTATTGATATATACACACACACACACACAAACTCACACATACACACACACATAAATACACACATACACACACATACACGCACACACACGCACACACACATAAATACACACATACACACACGCACACACACATAAATACACACATACACACACGCACACACATACACGCACATACACACACACGCACATATACACTCATACATACACACACACACACACATACACTCAAGAACACACACGCACGAAACCACGCACGCACACACACACATACATACATTTGTATTTTGATAAACTGATGCAGTAATGAGCAACGTTTGATGAAATTAAATATGCATGCATTCAATATATTTTGCTTAATGATGTATTATTATAAACATTTAATTGAAATCAATTGTTGACTTATTTTTTTTTTCGAACACGACAAAGCTAAAGCTTTTTTCAGCATTCAGTTTCATTCAAGCTCATAAAATACATTAATTTAATACATTTAAATAAATAAAGTTTCACCAACATTGTTGTCTATCAACCGGGCGTGTGTACACATTAAACTGAAGCCACAGTTGGGATTAAATTTCATTTTTTTTTTTACTTCTCTCGTTTCATTTTAATTAAATGGCATACGAGCGAAAAAAAAATTTAACAGACCAAATTTTTTTTTTATTTTGTTCTCGATTTCCATCACATGACTGCAGAAAAACTCAAAATGAAATATATAAAAAGTTGGGAATTTTACGAAATTTTTAATCATAGTAAAAATTTTATTTTTTTAACTCATAGGGGACAAAAATTGACATAGGTTTAAATGGACAGGGGATAGGTTTGAAATTATTTTAAAATTTTATTTCTAAAAAATAAACGATTTGATTTTTTTATACGATCTGTTGAACAAGAGCTGGATTAACCGTTTAAGTGATAAGGCTGTAGTGTTAATCCTTGCATAAAAATCGGCTTTTATTTATCTGTTCAATTCACAGTTGTGATAGTAAGTAAGTAAGTAAAGTTCCCTTAGCCCTAACAGGCCATCGGGGCAGATGAAGTGTAGAATTCATCTGTTTCTATAACCTCGGCATATAAAGAGATTGTGTGGTTAGCACAACGCCCAGCCGCCTTTACTTCCCCAACTTAAGTCAGGTACCCATTTAAAGCTGGGTGGACTTGTGGGACGATTTTGAAACACAATTCACCTGGAAAAATTCCCATGGCTCTCACCGAGGATCGAACCCAGGACTCTCAGGTCGACAGTTTAGTATCTACACCACTCGGCCACCCGTTGTGATAGGTTATGTCTTTTTTTATTATTTCCAAATATAAAGCCTTTTTCGACGAAAAGCATGAGTCCCACAGTAGCCTTATTCCAGCCCCAAGTGTAACGATGGAGATATATTTAGATTTCCATTAATAAAATATTTATTAAACATATTCAAAATATTTAAATTATACAGTCTCTACAGGATCCTCAAAACACTCAACTAAACCAGCTTAGAACAGCTCTACAATAACTAACCCAAAAACACAAAGGAAACAGTCCTGCAATGGATTCCCGGACACACCAAAAAAAAATGGAAATGTGATTGCTGACCAATCGGCAAAATCGGGCAGCAAAGAAATGCAAGTAGATGCCTCTCTAAATGCAGAATAAATGAAAAGCTGTATAAATGAACAAATCCAACAAAAATGGATGAATAACCACCCAGAACATGACTAAAACGACCCCCTATTATAATCTTCCCAGACAAGCTCAAAATATTATCTTCAGACTCAGAAATGGGCACAACACATTAAGACAATACATGTTCAGAAGGCTATGCATTGGACTGCCCATGTGGGATGTCTCCCGAGAACGCAGAACATGTTCTTCAATCCTGCCCTTTACATGACACAGCTCGCAACAGGTTCTGGCCACAGATGTCCCCCTTCAAACAAAATCTTAATGGGAGCGAGACGGACCTGGATGCCACCGTGCAGTTCATCATAGCTATAGGCCTGGTCGTTTGAAATCCTCCATGATCATATAATCGAGAACAAAGAAGAAAACACTGAAAAAGCTGAGTTGTAATAGAAACAACTCATGGCTATAAAACTGACATCTCTATACATGAATAAAAACGACAGCACGACTTTAGAGGGCTGATTCAGAGATGCACTGGCTGGCGCAACGACTTTACAGGGCCGATTCACAGATGCACTGGCTGGTGCAACGACTTGACAGTGCCGATTCGCAGATGCACTGGCTGGCGCAACGACTTTACAGGGCCGATTCGCAGATGCACTGGCTGGTGCAACGACTTGACAGTGCCGATTCGCAGATGCACTGGCTGGCGCAACGACTTTACAGGGCCGATTCGCAGATGCACTGGCTGGTGCAACGACTTGACAGTGCCGATTCGCAGATGCACTGGCTGGCGCAACGACTTTACAGGGCCGATTCGCAGATGCACTAGTTGGCGCAATAACTTCTGAGATTCGACTTGCAAAATCAATCGTTCTTATAGATTAATCACAAGATTCCTTTTGAATCAACACGATATTTTCATTCAAAGAGTTTAAATTTCAATTTCCGGGCTCGCTCTCTCTCTCTCTCTCTCTCTCTCTCTCTCTCTCTCTCTCTCTCTCTCTCTCTCTCTCTCTTTCTCTCTCTCTCTCTCTCTCTCGATATAAAGAGTAAAAAAAAATTACAACAAAAATATTCAAATCATTTTAGTAAAAGTAATTTAAACTTTCTTTTGACTAAATGACGTCAATGCAAGTATTACCATACAATCTGGAGGACAATAGCATGTGTCAGTAGTTGCTGTTTTTAAAACGTTTACTGTACATTATTTGTAAAAAAACAAAAAACAAATAACAAATCAATTTATTGCACCAGTTTCCTTGATTCATTTATAAACTGTTTATGTAAATAAGTGATGCACATTTTGATGTTAGCAATGTAAACAGTTCCTTGCTTACATGCATTTCAACGTTCAAATAATTTAAATAATTATAATAGCAATAGGCTATCATCATTCTAACATTTTTTTCTGAAGCTTCCGCCCGCTTATTAGGTCATGGGGGAAGAGGGTGGGATTGAGTCCTACGCAGGGAATTAAGGATGCGGCTCCATATTTTACAGAAACTGAATAGGAATGAGGGAGGGGAAAGATCAATTTGGCAGAGACGGACCTATATGGTCGACAAGTTTGCCAGTTCAGTACACGACTCTGCTCCTTGTGTGACTTATTTATTAGACCAAAACTCAGTTTATGTGCTCTGAAATATATTTTTTCTGATCTGTCTATTCACTTGGTATCAGATGAAGACGATCCCTGTGTTGGTGATTCCGAGATGGAGTTGCCGTTCATTCAAGAAATGAGCATAAACTATGACAGGTGAGTAGAGTCGCCATGGTTACATTGTACCTCCTTTATACATTATGATATTCTTCTGTGATAAAACTGGCGATGAACTTTTTTTTAAAGCGAAGTGGCCGGTGTCATTGTGGAACTGGTGTAGGTTGAGAAAAATAGCGCAGGCAGAGACCAAAACGAAAATGATATACAAAAAATTTAAACTATAATTTAATACATTGTTGTTTTTTTGACTTGGTAAAATATTTACAAATATGTTGTTTATAGTTTTAGTGAAAGTAATTGTTATAGATAACGTATTTTCATTATAAAAGGCGTTTCGATTGTATATATATATATATATATATATATATATATGTGTGTGTGTGTGTATATACCGGTATATATAATATTAATTACATGAAGAATACATCTGCATAAGGTAATAAATGTATCTACTTTTATTTCCTATGATTAAAAACAAATTTATCTATAAAATTATTTTATAATTGTAAGTCTATAAATTGAACGCGAGTAAAAGTGTGTACACAAAGATCTATTTTTAGTTTCTAATGAAACAATTAGCAAGGCTTGATAAATGCCATGCCAATTTTTGTTTATATATATATTTTTTTTTTCGTAAATAAGTCATATCCAATTTTTTTTTTTTTTTGCGTTTTTTTTTTTAAATCTTTTTTTATTTTTACGCAGAGTGTTTTTTTTTTTTGTCTTTTTACTTTTGCTTATATCCATTAATTCAAATTTTATTGCTTTGAAAAAATAATTATATAGTCGTTATTTAATTACTAAAGCTTAAACCCGTGTCTGATTTGTATGCTTCTTTAAGTGTTCATCAATAATCTAATGATAGGTTTGGGTTACGCGGTAAATCTTCACTGAAAGATTTCTCCATCAACTTCAAAGATTTAACTCTCGGTGAACTCCACAGGAAAGGACGTAGGTGTAGACTGTACAAGTAAGTTCAATAGATGGCGCCACAAGTCTTAAATCACTCTAGTCCAGTGGTCCCCAACCTTTTTCTCGCCGCGGACCGGTCGACGTTTAATAATTTCACAGCGGCCCACCGGGGGGGGGGGGGCATCGCACTATCCAGAGAGAAATACACAACAATATATAAAAAGGAAATAATTAATTGTTTCTTGGGCGGCCCATTGCAATTTTGTCCACGGACCGGTAGTGGTCCGCGGCCCGGGGGTTGGGGACCACTTCTCTAGTCCATTTTAAAACTATTAGCGATGATTTAATGAACTTTTGTGAGCGAATCTTTTTGTTTGTAGTGTACACATTGTATAAAACATTCAGACGAAAACAAATACGTGTGTTTTTGTTTGTTAGAGAAAAGTTTAAACTTTTATTTCTCTATTTCTTCATACATATTCATGATAATTTGCTTTTATAACGGGAATGTTTCACGTCACTGTCTCCTTATCTTTATTTACTTATTTTTAAATTCAACGCTTTCTAAGAAGAAAAAAAGCAACTTCCACTGGACAATAAACGAGGATATCACAGACATAAAGTGTAGGATCGAATAGCAAACATTGACCTGTTAAAACAAAGAATAAAATGAATGATATGACATAAACTTTCAGAAATCATACATTGAAAAGAAATTATTTAAAAAAAAAATGATGTATTTGTAATCACCAGAACTTGCCATATCTACTTGATTATAAAACAAAGCTGAATGATTGTTGCTATTTCAGTTAGAAATTTCTGTTATTTTCACGAATCGGAGATTCGATGGTTTAATGTTAACAATAATTATCATTAGCTATGTTTGTGGTGTTAAATTGATTAAGTGTAGGGATGGAATGGGGTCTTCTCCAACCAATAAAATAAATTTAAAAAAAAATAAATAAAGAGACATCTAAAGAACCGAAACAAATAATAGTAAAGGTAAATATTTTTTTTTATAAATTGAACCAGTGAGAATGAAGATTCCATATATAAGAAAGATAGAAAATGGTTCATGTAATAGGGGCCGTTCACTTATTACATAATGCTTTATTTCTTGACTTTTAATCTTCCACGTAACGCCTGTGCACCATTCCCTGTCACAGGGCTACACAATACAGCCTTCCCTATAACCATTCCCTGTCACAGGGCTACACAATACAGCCTTCCCTATAACCATTCCCTGTCACAGGGCCACACAATACAGCCTTCCTTATAACCATTCCCTGTCACAGGGCCACACAATACAGCCTTCCCTATGACCATTCCTGTCACAGGGCCACACAATACAGCCTTTCCTATGACCATTCCCTGTCACAGGGCCACACAATACAGCTATTTCTATGACAATTCCCTGTCACAGGGCCACACAATCTAGCTATCCCTATGACCATTCCCTGTCACAGGGCCACGCAATACAGTTATCCCTATACAACATTCCCTGTCAAAGTGCCACATTCTACTACCATGTCACAAGTTAAAATAATTCTTCTTACATCTATTTAAATCTTTATTACTATAAATTGTTATCATTAGTTCATTACCATTGCTATCGTCAGTGGCGCAACCGGGGGCAGGGGGGGGGGCTTGAGCCCCGAACAAATCATCAATACATATATTACTATATGAAGTTACTAAAAAGACTGTCAAACTGTTTTTTTTTTTCTATATGTGAGCCCCCCCCCCCCAGCATTTTTTGCTGGTTGCGCCACTGGCTATCGTCACTCTTGTTATCGTCACTGTTGTTATTCAAAGGGGGCGTTGGCACGGTGACGTCGTCGTCCATGTTTTCGGGAAACTACGTCAGAAAGACAAAGATGCATTCTGGGCCAATTTAGGGAAGCTGTGTCGCATACGTCACGAGAACATTATCCTATTTATGGCGGCCTGCACCAGCCAACCAAACCTGGCCGTGGTCACGTGGTAAGTTGAACCAGAATTCCTATGGCTTCACATCATTACGGCTGCTTTGTTGGACTTCGCATTTTTTTTTACGTGGTCTCTCTTGAGATTTCCCCCTCAGTAACTGTAACCTAGATTAGATTTTTATTTAGATTTGTTTCACAATGCGGAAGTAAAAAAAAAAAGGGTCCGTTATAAAACTGCGGTTATGTTCACATGTAGTCAAAACAAATAACGGGGCTTACCTTAGTTTGTTTGTTAAATGTATTCAGCGTTTGACGTTTTTTTGGTTTTGTCATTACACGCGATATATATATATATATATATATATGTATGTGTGTGCGTGCGTGTGTTTGCGTGTGTGTCTGTGTGTATGTCTGTGTGTACACAGATAATACCATATTCTTTTCCACTAAATCTGTAGGAAAGTAATTTTATTTTCCAATTCTTACAAACAAAACCAGTCAGAACTGTTTCGATCCCTGGCGGGCCCCTGAAATTCTTTGAAAAGCGCCACAACCATTCCCAGTTTCAAAACTCGGATGTCACATTTTTAGCAAAGTATGGTGATTGACAAGATTTTAAAAGCCAAGGATCCATGACCGTTGTTCAGGTTTCTTGACCCCCCCCCCAACCCCCTCCCTATTTTGGCGGGCTTCCAATATAAAAAAACAACAGTTTTCTTAACTGACATACATCTAATATATAAAATACGTTAGAACACAAAAAAATGTATTGTTAGCCTATATTGTTGAAAATAAGCAATTGTTTCATTTCTCACTAGTAAATAACAAGCTCAATGATTATTATCATACATAAATGAGTCAAATAGTCACCTAACGTGAATGTAAATACGGCCATTCATTCAATAGACCAGTGTTTCTCAAACTGTGTCTCGCAAGCTGATTTGAAGTGGATCGTGAAAGTTGTAATAATGGCCTAATCGAGAAAATTTATACATTTTGCTCTTAGCTTCTCTTTCATTTATCCTTTTTTCTTTCCAGGTGCGTCGCGAAAATTGATTAGTTTTTCTAGTGGATCGCTAAACGCGAACTTTTGAGAAGCACTGCATTAGACGAAGCCATCATATGATTTATTTAGTGATATATATGGTGATAGGCTAACATTGTTTTTTTTTTTTTTAATTATTATTGTTGACTCAGTTCGCCACAAGGGAAATCACTCTATGAACATATCCACATCCTTCATGAAAAGATGACATTGCACACCAAGATAGGTGTGCTGCGCCAGATTGCTCTAGGTATGGGCTACCTGCACGCCAAGGGTATAGTACTAAGGAAGCTCAACACGAAAAACGTTTTCGTTGGACACAAGGTGAAGGTCAGCGCTATGGATTACGGATTTCCTGACAGTGCGCATGACAGGTAAGCAGACTTATCATTGCTACTTTAAAAGCGGTGCCTTTTTTTTTTTACTTCAAAATTTTATCTCGAATCCTAAAAAAAACATTTTAAGGGGTGGTTATTGTAGTGCCTCCTTTTCATCCCCGCCATACAAGAGAGTGCAATGACGATTGATGCATTCAAGGAGACTAGCACGCCCATGATTTCCCAACTTTTGTCAAGAAACCAATTCAGATTAAGTGAAGGGTGGTCGGGCGGTGTAGAGCGCTCGTCTGTCGACCGTAGGGGTTCCGGGTCGAACCTCATTGAGAACCGAAGTTTTTTTTTTTTTTAGGTCTTGGTTAAAGTCTACCCAGCTTTAAATGAATATCTGACTTTAAGCAAAATACGGCTTGGCGTTGTGGTAGCCCCACAATCCATCAATAAACCGTGGCTACTGAAACAGATAAATTCTGCACTTCATGTTCCCCTATGAGCCTTTAGAGGGCTTAAATGAAACTTTAATTTTTGTTATTTTTTCATTTCATCTTGGTGGATTTTGGAATTTTCCCAAAGGACCTGGAAAAAAATCTCTAATTAGGGATTAAACTCTACACCAAAAAAGAGAAAAAAAAAATCCGTCACCATGGTGACTATTAAATATTTTAATTAGGTTGGTTAACATTCCCACAAAATACTTATAGTCTGAGAAACGATTGATTTTTGTTCTGGGCTTTAGCCATATTAGCCGAATGGTTGGTCCGTCAACTTGAGCAATAACATGTAGATTACGGGAATCAACTCTAGCGACCCGTCTTATAGGCCTACGTCTTATACACTTGTGTGGCTCATAGGCCAACATCTTATAGACATGTGTGGCTCATAGGCCTACATATTATAGACATGTGTGGCTCATAGGCCTACATCTTATAGACATGTGTGGCTCATAGGCCTATATCTTATAGACATGTGTGGCTCATAGGCCTACATTTTATAGACATGTGTGGCTCATAGGCCTACATCTTATAGACATGTGTGGCTCATAGGCCTACATCTTATAAACATATGTGACTCATAGGCCTACATTTTATAGACATGTGTGGCTCATAGGCCTACATCTTATAGACATGTGTGGCTCATAGGCCTACATCTTATAAACATATGTGACTCATAGGCCTACAGCGCATTCGTAGCCGTTGAATCCACTAACATGATTAGGGTTGCAGAAATACAATGAAAAGATGTCAGTTGAAGTATAGGCTGAACGTTAAAACAGGGTAACGAATTGTTTCTATAAATTAAAAGAACCCGCATCCAATATGTATTCAGACTTGGGCTGCAAACATAAACTTTATAAAAATTGATCCTTTTGCTTTGAACTTACTCCATAAACTCCTTCCTAATACTAACCAGCGAAGAAAAGAAAAAATGAAAAGCTTCCTTAGTAATGTGTGTATCAGTTGTGTGTTTAATACAAAAATAATAAACTAACAATGGACGCTTTAGTTTCGATTTTTTTTTTTTTTTGAGGTTTTTATCACATTCAACACTTTATTTTTAATTAATTTGTGAGATTTTTGTTTCTTTTTTCCCTGGACAGGCCCGACTATGGCAACATTCCCAAAGGACATCTGACCTATATCGCTCCAGAAATAATGTGTACCATTAGAGTTATTCCCCCTAGACTCGTCCCATTCTCAGCCTACTCGTCAGAGACTGACGTCTTCGCCTTTGGGTGAGCGACTCAGTGTTCGTTATTTTAGTCTTTCTGGGCATTAGAACAAAACAGATGAATAATATGAAAATGATTTTTTTAAAGATCACACTCACACACATTAACGCGCAAACACGCCACACATAATTAACGTCTTCCGAACCGCCCCAGATTGTCAGATTTAGACACATCACCTTCTCCAGAAATATGAGGACTTGTTACATGACTGAATAAAGCTCTAAAATTTCACTTAGGAATCCATCAATCATTTATAAGGGTTTTCCTTTATCGATTTGTTAATGTTAGCTCTTAGTAAAAAAAAAAGAAAGCAAAAGTAACTATCCAGTAGACTCTTAATAATAATTAGGTTTGAAAATATCATTTTATTGAAAATATCATTTTATTGTGAATATATATATATATATATATATATATATATATATATCCTAATTAAAGGATGAGAGAAAACAGAATAAGGAGGAGTAAATACATTATAGAGAGTGGGACGGCCAAGAAACAGAAAAAATATAAATATATGGGATGGGATACGAGGTGGAGAGAGAATACAGAACATACAATGCTGTGGGAAATAGAATACCGAATAGGAAAGTGTGACATTTCTAATTCAACCAAAAACTGTGTCTTTATTTGTGGGCAAGGCAGGAAAGAGAATACAAAATATGAAAGGTTGGGTGTGGGGGGGGGGGGATAATAGGGAGAGAGACAGAATACAGAATATAGAGGAGAGAGATAATATTTATGGAAATCTGAACTGGTGTAACTCTAAAGGTAACGAGAAGACAATAAGTAAACAAAATGTCAAGCAAACAAATAATAATATTAATGGTAAAATATTGGAACTAAGAAGTTATGCAGTAACTTGTACCAGTGGCGTAGTGAGCTTAACTCGCGTCCGAGGCACAATACCTTTTTAGCGCCCCCCCCCCATTCGAAAACCATATAATATTATATATAAAATATAACATTTGGCGCCCTTTTGTGAGTAGCGCCCGAGGCATGATGCCCCCTTGACCATCCCTCGCTACGCCACTGACTTGTACTAAATACGTGATTACTAAGATGTATTTATCTTACTTCAGGACGATCATGTACGAAGTCTTAACTGGCAAGTTTCCATTTTATGGTGCATTGCCGGAGAAAATTATCTGGCAAATATGTGCTGGCCATAGACAGATTCTTTACTCGCTCAAATGTAGCGCAGCCATAAAGGTGAGTCACATACACGTGCATATATATAATGGTGAAACTAGCATTAGTGGTGCACGGGTCGGGCTCTAATGACGCACCGCTATCCCCTTCACCCATGCCTATTACCTAATTGCACCACACGCTGCTCATGTCTTGCGGGAAAGTGTCCCATTAAACGATACGACCCACCCCCGATCTTCTGTATGCAACTGTTTCCCAGTATTCTTTGCACAAAAAAATATATTTGTTTATATTTGAAGCATCTTCATTTCCAGTTTAGGAATTTCAATGGTTATTTAAATAGATACATATTTTCCCAAGACTAACTCACTGAAGGACACCCGTTTTTACAGTTATCGTTCTTGTGTGTTTAAAGTACATGTATACCATCCATCATAAAAAAATTGTTTCGCACTTTTAAAATAAGTTATGCTAAACACTGCCTTTGAAAATGATCATTGACTGCCATCATGTGAAACCTTTACATATTCTCCACGATAATAAAATTTGATTATGGGATCTGCAGCTCCTGTGTTAGTATTCTATTGATTGATTAAGACTGCCTTCTGTAAAATCATACAAAAAAAAGTATGTATTTTAATCTCACAACGCATTTGTGGTGTGGGCAAATTTATTTAACCGATCCTTATCAAAAATATAAGCGTGGGTGCCCATTTCTCTCTATGAACTCTCTCAGTGATAACTGCGGGCTGAGACTTAGTCTCTTAGAACCCGTGAGATCAAACTCGCTGCGTTACTCAATATCTGGGAACTGCCATAAAGGTCAATGGCCAGCAAGCTACCCCAATGGTCCACCCCAACTCGGGGCACTCAAAATACACATGATCTACAGTTTTCTCCATGATCTACGGTTTTCTCCATGATCTACGGTTTTCTCCATGATCTACGGTTTTCTCCATGATCTACAGTTTTCTCAACCTCTGCTGCGTTGGCAAAGGGAATCGACATCTTGATATATTGCTTATCTTTTTTTATTTATTGCTTTATACTAACTTAACGACTTATTTCGTAATTATTTGTGTGACTAAGTCTTAGCTCCCAGAATCTCCGGGAGAGTTGAAAGATAGAGAGAAACAGAAAAGATACAAACATGTTCAGTTTGAGTGATGGAAATCTTATTTCATTATTAGAATCGATGAATGCTATTTTTGTTTGTTTGTCTGTTTTCTGTCAAACAGACATTAATAGAAGACTGCTGGGCCCACGAACCATTATACAGACCAGAGTTTAGAGAACTGTGTAAGGACTTGCAGCGTCACGTGAGTATATCATTTTATTCATTAGTGGTTTTTTTTTTTGTTGTTGTTGTCAATTTAACTCATACATCAAAAACAAGAGACAAGCGTCTTACAACATTGTTGCTAGTTTCATTTATCCATCTAAATGTGTTATCCAGGTTCAAATAGCATCCTAAATCAATTAGTCGATTGACGTTGTGTTGGGGAAAGGAGGAGGGGGGATTGTAATCACGGCTTATACAAATAACTCGTTCGACCTACATTAATAAAAGTCTATGTTAATACAAAACCAATTCTGGACTTGACGTATAAGGTGTGGTAGCCGACTGAGAACAACCTGGGTAGGTCACAGGTTTGTAGACTAAAAAAAACAACAACTAATTTAAGTTTTATTGCATTAATTTTGATTTTTCTCAGTGCAACAAAAAGTTTTGTTATTTATGCTTGGAAAGCCTAGAGTAGGTTCTAGGCCTGCTGAAGCACGATTCCCTCCCTTCACCCCCCTCCCCCAGGGCGCCAGGTCCGTGTGTGAGCTAAGATAGGTCCTCATCACGGCTTGAGGCCAGCCCTGAATGGGTAACTTTAAGCAAGTGGTGAGAATGTATCACTGTTTAAATGTGAGACACTTTGTAATTTATCAGCACGTATGTCATCTCATGAATTATCTCTTCGTTTAGCGTATTTCATCGGCACATATTTAATCTCATTATCTCTAAAGTTTTGTGTGTGTGCGTGGTGGGTGAGTGTGTGTGTGTGTTTGTGGGGAAGTGTGTGTGTGTGAGAGAGAGATGTTGTATCTAACAGTGTCTTATATGAGTAGACACATTGCTTTATATTTGAGTTAAAAAAAAATTCATCGAACTAAATTAAAAGGTTCACTCTATGACCATTAGTTAAAGATAAGACTTGAAAAAGAACACGTAATTATTGTGAACACCTATTTCTAAAGTAAGTCTCTATTAGGACATTCAAATTAACTCTTAGTTTTTTGTATACTATTAAGAAGCCCTTGAACCTATTCACGATTTAGAAATGACCAGTCTAGACTTCAATTAATTATGGATACGACCTCCCGTGCGACACGGACCGTAGATTACAATATCTCTTTTTTTTTTTATTTATTTGATCCCAGCATCACATTTATTGATTTTGTTTTTACCGAGAGATGTTGTGAATAGACAAACACAGACACTAGTCAACACAGAACCCACCTTATAGCTTAAACAATTATTGTACTTAACACAATATTTACGATGGAATAAAAAAACAAGGTCCAGTATAAAATACTGCACCTGCCGTAGCAAGTTACAAACAGTAATACAAACACACTGTATGAAGTATCAATGAAATGAATTCTTATACAGAAACCAACAATTAAAATATACGGATATTTCTGTGCTATTTCTAATACACGTGCACGTGACACAAACAATTTTGTTGAGTATGTAATGATATCAAATTAAGATGTTTATAAGTAATATATATTTTGTTAGCAAACTTAATTTGGCCGTATTAACGAGTTAAACATGAAGCGTATGTGCCTATAGTGCACTCGGGATGTATGCGCCTATAGTGCACTCGGGATGTATGCGCCTATAGTGCACTCGGGATGTATGCGCCTATAGTGCACTTGGGATTAATGGCCTTTAGAGCACTTGGGATGTATGCGCCTATAGTGCACTTGGGATGTATGCGCCTATAGTGCACTTGGGATGTATGCGCCTATAGTGCACTCGGGATGTATGCGCCTATAGTGCACTTGGGATGTATGCGCCTATAGTGCACTTGGGATGTATGCGCCTATAGTGCACTCTGGATGTATGCGCTATAGTGCACTCGGGATGTATGCGCCTATAGTGCACTCTGGATGTATGCGCTATAGTGCACTCGGGATGTATGCGCCTATAGTGCACTCGGGATGTATGCGCCTATAGTGCACTCGGGATGTATGCGCCTATAGTGCACTTGGGATGTATGCGCCTTTAGAGCACTTGGGATGTATGCGCCTATAGTGCACTTGGGATGTATGCGCCTATAGTGCACTTGGGATGTATGCGCCTTTAGTGCACTCGGGATGGTAAAAAAAAACAAATTAACAAATAAAGTATCTTTATTCTAATATATTAGTATGAATATTATTTAGGGACCGTTCACATATAATTGTATTATGATCCACGTGGGTGGGTTGAGGGGGGGGCTTTTTTTCTTATCATTCGTTATATATGGAAAGGATAGGGGTGACTGGGGGTGGGGGAGGGGGGAGGGGGGAGGCGACGATAGGGGACGTGCTGGCCTAAGACGACGTGACGAGCATTTGCAATGGTCCTCCTTGGACAACATGGAACCACATGAATTAATTAATGTGAGAAAAGAAATGATAAAACCTCTCTAAATTCTAGCTTTATATGTGAATGGTAAACTGACATGACATAAGTTAAAACATTCTAATAATGTTTAATTGTGTACATGCCCTTTTCATCACAGATTGGAGTACTTGGTACTTCTTTTAGCAAGTGCATGTACTTAATACTACTGGGGTAATTTTTTTGGAGTGCTTGTACTTTTTACCCTTACTTGCACCTTGAATACTTGAACTCGTACATGCACATTGAATACTCGTACTTGTATTCGTATTTGCAACTTGAATACTTGTACTCGTACATGCACATTGAATACTTGTACTCGTACTTGCACCTTGCATGGGCAGTACTTGGAACATCTGTTGAACACTGCTCTTTGTGGGCCAGTTTGAGCAGACATGACCAAGGCGGCGATCGCAGGTGTATGTTGTATAACGTACATTTTATTTTATCATTTTTATGGGCTACATTATGAAAAATTTGATAATAAAATTTGTGCAGCGGGGTGAGTTCAACGATCTTATATAATTAAAGGTTGGAGAGGATTCTAAATTTTGTTTTGTTATATTTTGGAGGGGATGATATTTTTAAAAAAATCATTTTTAAGTTGCACAGTATGTGGACGATTCCTGGTAGGCCTGCCGTCAGATTTGATGATGACACTTAAATAAACAACAGTATTGTCATTAAACAAGCATAAATTTATTGCATTTTTTATTTTCAGTCTCCTCTTCACAAAAAACACAGTTCTTCAGAACCAGAGAGATTAAACAGGGCGTTCGATCTATTTGATACCTGAGCATTTGTCTACATTGTTCAACATTGTGCTGTTTCGTGTGGCTGCGATTGATAACATTCTCATAAACACAGCGATTTTGAAATTGAAAAAAAAAGTCAAATTATTTTCTCTTTTTGCTTATTCGACATAATTTATATTCTGAATAATCTCTTGATTTCTCATATTTTAAATAAATGGAACTCATACAAATCTTTCTGTTGAGAGACGGAAAATATAAACTGTTGTGAAAAAAGGAAGATAGATAATGTGTTTAAGTGAAAAGATGGACAATGCATAAAATGTTCAAGTGAAAAGATGGACAATGCATAAAATGTTCAAGTGAAAAGATGGACTATACATAAAGTGTTCAAGTGAAAAGACTGACTATACATAAAGTGTTCGAGTGAAAAGATGAACAATGCATAAAGTGTTCGAGTGAAAAGATGGACTATACATAAAGTGATCAAGTGAAAAGATGAACAATGCATAAAGTGTTCGAGTGAAAAGATGGACAATGCATAAACTGTACAGGTGAAAAGATGAGCTATACATAAAGTGTTCAAGTGAAAAGATGCACAATGCATAAAGTGTTCGAGTGAAAAGATGGACTATACATAAACTGATCAAGTAAAAAGATGGACAATGCATAAAGTGTTCGAGTGAAAAGATGAGCTATACATAAAGTGTTCAAGTGAAAAGATGAGCTATACATAAAGTGTTCAAGTGAAAAGATGAGCTATACATAAAGTGTTCAAGTGAAAAGATGGACTATACATAAAGTGATCAAGTGAAAAGATGGACAATGCATAAAGTGTTCGAGTGAAAAGATGAGCTATACATAAAGTGTTCAAGTGAAAAGATGAGCTATACATAAAGTGTTCAAGTGAGAAGATGAGCTATACATAAAGTGTTAAGTGAAAAGATGAGCTATACATAAAGTGTTCAAGTGAAAAGATGAGCTATACATAAAGTGTTCAAGTGAAAAGATGAGCTATACATAAAGTGTTCAAGTGAAAAGAACTAGGTCTATACATAAACTCTAAAGCGGTGGTTCCTAGTAAAAGTCAAAGAATCACATTCATACTACCCTGTATGTTTGTTAAAGCAATAAAATTACGATTTCACAAAAAAAAATTATCTTTGTCATTCACAAAGATGTCCAAAAAAATTATACGCGTCTGAAATTCACATTTGATATAATTGGTATCAGGTTCTGTTTGACATAGAAATGTCGATGTGAAAATATTGAAAGTGTTTGTAGCCACCGGACGAATTATTAAATTATCTTGATGGATTTTACTCCCTTAATGAAAAGTTTACACCCAATCAGAGTTCTATAAATATTTTCTCCGAGGCGTGAAGGAGATTTAAAACCCTAAATCTCTACGTTATTAAAAAAAACATTTGCTAATGTTTGAATAATTTATGCTCAGAATGGATTGAGCTGTTTTAACGAATTTTTCCATTTTGCTATTTATGTCCCCTCGCACTTTGTGTAAACGATATGTCATAAAATGTTTTTTTCGAGTGTTTATTCCATCAGGAAACGGATATAAATCCACAATATTCGTCCTCACATGGTCAATTACACAAATTATGAAAGGTTTAATATTCGTCCTCACATGGTCAATTACACAAATTATGAAAGGTTTACACATGTGTCTATTGTTAAATAGTTTTTGAAAGAACCACAACTCATCAATACTAGGAACGTATGTTTGCTAAAACATCCAAATCTGTTTCACTACCATAGCCAGCCATTTCAGTAGTAGACCCTGTCTTGTGGTGCTTGTCATTAAAACAATATATTTGCATTTATACTTTGGAATGGCATTTTAAGAGCCCCGTGTGCTAATTAAGTGGGAGATATAGTGAGGACTTAACCAAGACTGAAATGTCCCATTGGTCCTCACTGGAAATCAAACCAGGGACCCTCACTTCGACAGTCGAGCACTTGACCACACGATCATCAGTCCCCTTAAAGCACAGGGTAACTTCATTGTTAGCCAATCAATACTTGTCTATTCCTTATAATATAACCACATTGTTTCTCTTGTATTAAATAAATTTTAAATAAATATATAGGTGCAAATTGCTAAATAAACTCAAATTGAAAAGGGTTGTTAGTCAAACAAATTTATTTCCATTTTTAATAAAAGGTCAGAATAGTTTTTTTTAGAACTAAAAAAAAAAAAAAATCTGCAATGAAAAGAAATGATAAATAAAATCTGCATCCAGTTAATTATCAAATGATAACAAAAAAAAACTCTGTAAAAAGGGAGGGTAACTTGTCAAAATTGATTTAAAAGTCAAGAAACTAGACTGGAGTTACCAGTGAAACATGATGTAGCAGTGTAATTAAAAATGTTAAGTATTTTATTTACATTGATAGCTAGTGGATTATAATTTTCAGTTTTTACAAAATAAAACAACACACACATATCAAGAAAGTATCAGCTACAAAGTCTGTCTTTCTATTTTCATACCAAGCACCAGTACATACAACTGTGGGTACAGGTAGTTGGGTAAACTTTAAGCACTGCACCATGTTTCAAAAGTGGCTCAAAACAATATTCATATGCCGGCCTATTGATGGTTAATGCTGCCCCAGGAATGTATAAGGTGGGACACCATGTTATATTATAAACAAATATGTGAGGGAAACAGAAAAAAAGAATGCACATTAAGATACAAAAGAAAAAAATCGTTGATATATATCTAAGTTATATTAACATCATACTGTAATTCTGTCAACCAAACACTCATCTCTCAAGAACATCAGATTCAATCGACCATTTCAAATAAGTATTTCAAACGTGCACCCGGTGAATATTTTAAATAAAGTAAAATGTATTGCACCAAACACTATCTTTTATCATCTTGGTACACTGAGATTTTACAATTGTAACTAGAGGAACATATACTTGCATTTAATCTTTTATTTATTTATGTAACAAATAAATTGATTCATTTATATTAGTTATAGAATGTTAAAGTTATAAGGAACTGCTAGAATCAGCGGTAAGGGCAGAAGATATTTTTTTTGGTTGTCAGTGTGATATTAGATATTATTATAAAGAAATCCAAAATTTTAAAAAGAAATTAAGATAAGAGACCAAACAATGGAGGTACAAAAATGAACACAAGACAACAAAAGTGAAGAAAAAAAATGCTGTATGCATATTTTGACTGTGACATTATAAATTAAAAACATAATTCATCAGTATTTTTTTTTTTCAAATTAATGTTTCAACACATGAAAGTTATTATTTTTCACTTTTTTTTTAGCCAGATAACTGAATAATTTTCCCAAAATATGGAAATTGAATGAGTTTGCCCGAAATCTTATTCTATTTCACTTTTTATGTTGTACTTCTTTTGTATGGATTTGTTACATGTTTCAACATTCAGCAATTAAGTTAGAAGTGAAAGAAATAGAATGCAAATGGAAAATAAAAAGTTTTGTAAATAAATGATATGTAAATACATGAATATAAAACTGTATAATATAGATTGAAGTTTTGATCTTTTTTTTTTCTATTTGAGACTAGAAAGTAAAAAATAAAAATATCATTATATTCTTTAATATTCTTTTTGGTTTCATTCTTAGGTTATCATAATTTAAACAATGACAATACATAAATATATAAAAGTGAACCCTGTAGGCAAGGGTTTGAATTTTTGTATGAGGTCATAAAATTAAATACTTTAGGTAAAGTTAAAAAAAATTTTTTTTATCTGAGCCATTCAAGAATTAGCAAAACAGGGTCATTAAAACTTTTATTTTAAGACACCACATTAACTTTCAGATGACTCAAAGCAAAAACAATTTTACTCTAGTAAAAATTCTAAACCAGCTTTTTCTTGATAAAGAAGCTGCGTAGGTGTAGGGACTGTCCAACACCAAGAACAACCAGCACAGCTATCTGTATGAGAGCCCACATGAGTACTCTTTGATTCACACTTTCACTTGTGTAACGAAATCTTTCCTCTCTTTCCTGAAATAGGATAAAATTTCATACATTTCAGATGTCTTCTGAAAATTGTATTTGCCATATGTGTTCTAATCATATATTTATTTTTTATATAAATCAAGTTACCAAATAAACATAACTCAAATTGAATAGCTTATATACTTTTTAAATAAGATATACTTATCTTGCATAGTTTTTAATAAAACAAACTTATCTTGCATATTTTTTAATAAAACAAACTTATCTTGCATATTTTTTAATAAAACAAACTTATCTTGCATATTTTTTAATAAAACAAACTTCTAATTATTTTTTAATGAGAGATTGCCTGAGATTAAAAATAAAACTTAAGTTAATAAATGAAAACCTGGAATATGTTTTATTTTTTTAAAATGAATCAATCTCCTCCAAATGACTGAATGTCTGAAATCATTGTTAATAATTCACCTAAACTGAATGTCAGAGAAAATTTGAAGTCACATCATTCAATTTCTTTAGTGTATTCCAAATGCTATGCATATCACTTTGAAAATGTAAGCATTGTTGCAATGCAACAATCAAATGAAATTATGGATCTACTTAACACAGTATTTTTGTAATATAAAAAAAATCTAATGAGATGATGTAAATACTCTACATGTGATATGAACATCACAAATTCAATGTTTTATCTTTAGTAAAACAACAAACAATGTTTTATAACAAATTTTGATATCGATGACAAGTAAAACGGACATAGAAGACATGTTTAGTAATTGTGAAAATAAAATAAACATAACTAAGCTCATCAAGAATTACTTCGACTTGGATCTTTTTAATTTATTTGTCAAGTTCTGTCTTTTTTATTAGCCAAATGCATGTATTATTACAGTTATCACTTAAGCTACACACTATTTTTGCCCAACAGTGTAGTTTTCAATAAAGTTTTTAGAGTTCAAGATGTTTATGAAAAAAAAAACAATTATTAAATAAATACAACACAACAAGAGCAATGAACTGATAACATGGTTCTTTATTCTGAACGAGAAAAAAAAATTTCAGATAAATTTTATGTTGAGTAATAAAAAAAAATAAATAAATTTGAGGGTTTTAAACTTTGGATGAATATGTGATGACAGACAAGTTACAAGATATTTTAAATAATTTTGTTCACCTGTTGCTAATTATACAGATTAGTAACAATAAGTTTGAGATACAATAGATCATAGATTTTTCTTCAAGGAATGATTTATTTAAATCATCAGATCTAAATCTGATTTTAGTACTCAGTTTTTTTTTTTTAAATTACCAAAAAAAAAAAGGACATGATACAGACTTAGATTAACTGATGGACAACCTAAAATTAACATAAAATAGCTAATAGATATATTTATGGACACAATCATTCATCTTATTAAATCATGACTGAAGTCACATTCTTAATATGTATAATAATGTTTACTTTTGGAACTAAATACATGTAATTAAAAAATATTTTTTTGCTTTACAGCTATTATTTGAGATCTATAAATGTTTTTCATCCAATAAATGGCTGCTCAAGAAAACAAGGCACAGAATATGCAACGATAAACTCTAGTAATTAATGTACTTCTTATAAAACAATCTAATTAACAAATGTTTATACTCTTCACTATGATTTATTTTTTTCATAATTTGAAGCAAAGAAGTGAATAAAATCTTCTATAAGAAGAGAGGACTAATTTAATGGAACATTTATATTCACTTATGCTCATAGACAATAAGGATATTAAGCTTGACGGATAATAACGACAGACATGACAGGATGGAGGTAAGTTTTTGAAATTGTCTTAAGATGAAAACTAAAATACATGGAGCATCATAATATATAACCTGTGCACTAAACCAAGTATAACAAGTAGTAAAATAAAATTAAAAAATGAGATAAATATCATTTAAGGGGAGAGGAGGAGAGGAAATAAGTAATGTTTGTATGGCAGTTCTTTTAACGATCATATTAAAAGGTAAGCTTGAAAACAATGCAATGCATACAATATTTTACATCAAGAAAAAAAATTATAATAAAAAAAAATAATTAGGAAAGCTTTCATTTGCCTACACAAGCAATCAAAATCATTCATTGTCAGAAGCACACATACACAAAAGAAATTGTACAATCTAATTTCATATACTTGTACTACTGCTTTATTAAAGTGACAAACAATGTATAACCAATCCTTACAAAAATAAAACTTAAATAATATTCTTTTGCCACCACAAAAATGTCATCATTTCATTTGTCTGCAGCATAAATATAATGCAACCCATTAAATTCTAACAGATATCTAGGTTTTATTTTCAAGCTGATGACAAAACATTTCTGTGTGAGAACTTAAATTGATGTTAATTTTTTTTCAATATGTAGGTATTGATTGAATTGAAAGAAAAAAATATTGTTTTACTTTCAAACACATTATTTAAAAAAGTTAATAATAAAGTAAGTCTTTAACTGTTCTGCTAACAAGATAAATAATAAATTAATGACATTATCAACTGACATTTTAACAAGCATACACACACATATCTTCTACTAATATTAAACCAGCTTCTTGGCCTCAAAGAAACTCTTAAGATGCTGCATCTGCCAAAAACCAGTGATCAGGAGGATAAGAGTCTGAGCTATGGACCACCACAAGACACGCTGATTTGTGCTTTCACTTGTTTGACGAAATCTCTCCTCACGATACTGAAGAAAGGATAGCAAGGCCGTGAGTGACACAAGGGTGGGAGAAAAAGGGATTTGGTTTTAAAATAAAATTAGTTTTACGGCCTTGGGAAAAAATAGAAAGTAAATTGGAGAAAAGGCTGAAGGCATGCAGCAGAAAGTACAATTTTAAATAAATTCATACAAACAAAATAAATTTCAATCGATGGGAAAAATAATTTAATTTAGTACTTAACTTAAATTTGTTTACACTCAAAAGAAAAATGACATAAATTAGATTAAGTGTTAATGAGTGGCATTATTTTATATCCAACATCAGTTAAAAAATAGTTTGATAAATGTATCTTTAATATTTAACCCAAACAATGAATTTACCAAAACAATTTTATCTCATGATATTAAAGCTAAACATTAATACAGTAAACAAGGTCAAAGAGACTTTTTTATTTTTCAACTTTAAAAAGTAACAACAATAAATAAAAGATCCTTTTTTTAAATTATTAGTTAATGTTATTTTAATCATTCTTGAAAAGTCTAGAGCCAACTGTTGCTATCAGTAACTAAAGATAGTTATGCAAAGACTATGTACATTTAATATACTGAAATGTATTTAACATGAAATCGATAAATTTCCTTTCTCAATTAAAAGACTTATTACAATATAAAAAAATAAATATAAATACTATATAAATAAATTGCTCTAGACTTTTTTTTCACATAGAGGGCAACAGAAAACATGGTCAAAATTTAATTTAAAAAATTCCACAGATAACTTACTCTTTGATAGTTTTGTTCTTTAGTGATCTGCTCAACTTGGTCCAGTAACTGTCTAACCCTGAGCTGGAGCTCTGTCAGTTTGTCTTTAGCCTGCACCTGTTGGTAATCTACAGCATGCTCTCCAACATTGATGTCCAGATGAACTCTCTGGAAAAAGGAGGCATAAAAGGGACGTTAGAAGCTTTTTCATTCAACAATGTTCATAAATAGTTATAACTGAATGAATTTTTACATGCCATTCATTAGCTAATTAATACAGTTTAAAAAAACAATGGCAAAAATATGTTTTGATAAAAAATATAGCTTTATGACACAATATTTCATTTGAAAACTAGCACCTGTAATAGTTAAGTTTTTAAACAACAGCAATATATGTACTGAGATTGAAAAAGACTCATTGAAATCATGTCAAATGTTTTTAAAATAAAATTATTTTATTTTCATAACTTACCAGCTGACCAGCATTAAACCAAGCAGATGAGTTAGAATTGAGGCAGATAATGTGCTCTCCCGCTGCATGAGATGTGAAAGTAAATCTGCCTTCTGCAGCATATGTCTAAAAAAAAACAACAAATTTACTCAGCACTGAAAATTTACTATACAGCATTTTAATTTCTTCATTTAAAAGAAAAGTTTTCTTTGTTTGAATTTCATACATTTTAAAATTGAAAAAAACAAAAACTGGTAATCTAAATAACAAAACTAAATAGTTAATAAAATGTATTCAATCATACAAGGTATTGTGATCATATTTTAAATCTCACTGAATCTTGCAAATTGAAAAAAAAAACATTTATAGCTGCAAACCTATGAATACTCTCCTATAAATATTTTGAATTTCTTAAGAAGTTTAAGCCTAAAACAAAGAAAATCGTGCATAGATTGTACAAGTAACATTTACAAGTCTTTTTTTTTAAATACAGGAAAATGAAAGTAAACATCAAAACCACAATATTTAAAAATAGTAATTAATAAATATTGAATATTATTACATGAAAAAGTTAAATAGCAGATTATATTTAAAAAAAGCAAACTAAAAAAAAGGAAATATATATTATTAAAATAAGGTCATCAACTACTAATTGTAAGTTTTTTAAAACAATTAAACCTTATTTAGAAAAGAATTCTTTCATTTAGCGATGTTTATATATCTGTTTTAATCATTCATAACTCACCTGATCTGACTAGCTATTTACTTTGTCGGAATAAACTAATTGATATATAACTAATGCTGAGTTAAAAATGTACACCTATTTATACTGTGCATTTTTAACAGACACTTTTTTATTTACTGAAAAACATCACATTTTAATTCAGTTATTATTTAATTACTATTTCTAATTATAGTGATATTTAAGCACTTGTGTCTTTTTATATACTTAGCAAATTGTGCAAAACGTTCACAAACATAACCACTGTTAGTGAATGAAACCTCATGCAATTCTACTTAGTGAAACGAAGAAATAAAGTACATTTTTTTTCATTTAGAAAATTTTAATCAAGAAAAATAAACAAAATGTTGTATTTGGGAACAGAAAATTGTGTTTCAATTTTTTTAAATGAGTCAGATAACTCACCCTTGATAAAACCACTTTACTGTCAGGATCAGTTACTTCGACATGCATGCCAATATCTTGGGAGATAGGAAGGTAATCTTTTGCATTGTAGTCATAGGCCTGGACTTTATAATTACCTGCAAATATTGGATTGATTGCACAAAAATTCTAGCGTTTCACAGCTAACCCAGAGATCAATTATTAATAATTAGTTGACTTTAATATTTCTACTGTATGAAATAATGGAAGCCATGTTAGTAATGAAACAAAGCAAGAAAAGATGTCATATAACCATAAGTGAATGCTCAGTAAAAAAAAAAAAAGCCATCATGAGATTTCTTTTCATATAACTTTATTGAGGGTTATTTAATTAAATTAAATACCTTATTTTTAAACTAATAAAATGTATTTATTTACAGCAAGGATTGATATTTAACACATTTTTTTAAATTAATGTTAACAAGGTTCTAGCTAGTTATATTAAATTGTTTTTTTTTTTGTTTTAGACATTTTTTTAAAATAATGGTAGGCTAGTTTAACAATGATTCCTATCTATTGAACTCATTGTTAGCTTGTAAATTTTAATAAAGGTTTTTAAAGATGAATGTCCATCATAATAAGATCCTTATTAGTGTACCATATACAATAAATTTATATATATTAACTAAAGCTAATTATGCATAGCAATTTGCATGACTTGCTTAGTTGTTATTTTTTTTAAATGAAATAGGTTTGTGGAGTTATCAAAAGTGGATATTAAACGTGTCTTGAATACTTTGATGTATATATATAAAAATATGCAGAAAATCATTGTATTAACTGTTTAAAAGAACAAAGCTTTTTGGAGATATAAATGCAAAAAACAATAAACTACGCAGTGACAGTACAATAACTGAAGCTAAATATTGAAACATCTGAAAGATTTAATGCACAAAAATGTATACTAAATCAGCTCAATAAATATGGGATGCATGCATAAAAAAACATCCATAGGTTTTTGATACTGCTACATCATATTGAAGGCAGTGCGTAGCTTACCCGGGATAAAACTATACGATCATCTGGATCTCTGCACTCAACGTGCATACCAAGACCATACATAGTTGGGACATAAGCATTAATGTTTTTGTCAAACATTTCAACTTTGTAATTGCCTGAAACAGTAAGGGATTTATAAAAAAAAACATCAAACATTAACTCTGTTTTATCCTTAGCTTCACAAAGAGTGTACATTTCAAATGAATTCATTATATTTAAATTATTTTTATTACACAGGAAAATTTTATATTTGAAATTTGTTGGGTAAAAGCAGAGAGTTTTTAGTACTAGAGTTACAGTACTATTACACTAAAAGGAGAAAATATTACTCCAAAAAAAAAAAAAATTCATCTGAGTTAAGATACATGTTAAAAAAGGACTGTGATTAGTTATTTTTTGCACATGAGTCAAGAGACCTCAATAAGATACTTAAGTTTAGGAATTACCGTATTTCCCCATGTATAAGCCCTCCCCCCCCCCGCAAATTTTTGGACTGTGAAGTTTTGAAAGAAATATTTTATTAGAGAAACAAGTTATAAAGAAAGAAAATTTACAAGGAAACAAAATTCAAGATTCATAAAAATCACTCATACACTCATCATCACTGTCTTTATAGGCTTGAAAATTTAGGAAAAAAGGGGTGGCTTATACATGGGGAACTACGGTATTTCATATTAGGTAAGGTGAGTTGAAAGTTGGAGTGTTTCACATAGGAAAATGGGCATGTTATTTTACCACAGCATTGCATTCTAATATTTTTTTTATTGTAATAGACTTTAAAAAAAAATAGGTTAAAACTGTATAGCTCAAAAATCAAATGTCTTGCCTAAAGCTAATCTGTACTTAGATATTTTTATATAATTTAGTATTTACAAACACTAATATTGTCAAACCAAAAATAATCCAACATCTATCCTTGCTGAAAACAAATAAACTTTAATAGTTTTAAGAACACTAACACTATACAAGACAAATTAAACTTGGAATGAGTCAGGAAAGTATGTATAAAAAAAATATACAGAAATTTTTATAAATTTCAAATTAGGAAACACATCAGCAAATTATCCAAATACATTTATCACCTTTAACTTTTTAAGCAGTGGCGTAGCGAGCTTAACTCGCTCCAGGGGCACAATACCCCCATTAAAAAACCATATATTATTATCGCAGTGGCTATGGTTCGGTCCGACCGAGCCCGTATTTTTTTTACTTCGGGTACCAGCCTTACTTATTATTGCATAGCGGCCGAGTCGCTGCACTGAGCTATATAACAACATAATTTTTATTTTTTTTTCAGGATTAGGGTTAGAGATAGGGTTAGGGTGTGGAGCAATATTATCTATGGCTGGTACCCGAAGTAAAAAAAATACAGGTTCGGTCGAACCAAACCGTAGCCACTGCCTATTATTATATCTAAAATATACCGTTTTGGCGCCCTTTTGAAGTAGCGCCCGGGGCATGATGCCCCCACCTTGCTATGCCATTGCCTTTAAGGTGGCCACTCAAAATCATAAAATAAAATTGATCAACAACCTCATAATTTGAACACCCCGACCCCCGTGCAGAGCAGAAACAGGTAAGGAGATACCATATGATCAGGATATCAGCAATCCATATATTTGTCTGCTTCCCTGCATACAAATAAATCTAGCTGATAGATAATGTATGACGATTAACCTATGCCAACTCTTAAGTTTCTTCCTACTACCAATTAAGAGGTTGAAGATCCCCATGACAGTAAAACCCCAACTAATGACAGTAAAACCCCAACTAACAAAACAAACCTGTTCAGTATGAGTATTACATCAATTGCTTCAGAAAACAAGATATTCCAAAATAGCTAATTGTTCATTTGTTAACATTCAGAGTTAAAATTTATAATTTATTAATGTTTATGGTTCAAAATGTTCAGATATTGCAGAAAATTTCCATGAGAAAAAATTTTAAGCATTCGAAAATACTAGCTTAACATCATACATTTAACTGAAAGATGTGTAGTGTGCCTTAAATATAACTTTAAAACATCTTTAGCTTACCAACAACCATAGTTTCATCAGGTATTTCTTCGATAAAACATTTTCTTTCCGTTTCTCCAATGTGAAAATATAATGCATATGATGAGTGGAAAAGGCAGAAAACGACCAAGGCTGTTGTCAACGCCATGTTGGCACATCAATAGGAAGCTTTTATTCCGCATGCGCATCGGGCTTAGCCACGTAACACAATAGGTTGAATTTTATTTTCAGTTATTTCCCTTGTCAAGTTTACAACCATTTCTATAAAACAAACAAATCTCTAATGAAACTGGGGTCCCTTCCCTCAAGCCCATGTTTTGCTCCCCTCCGCCCAATCTCGCCAGTGGCATTTAAAGTTAACGAATACTACTTATTATAAACACTAGTACACTACATCCATCTATTCTTGGTCCCTTTTCTAGCCAGGGTCAATTAACCCATTAACTGCCAAATTTTTTTTCCGAAAATTTTTGCTTTTTTTGTATAGATTGACATCTGCTTGATAAGGAAAACACATATTTTGAATCTCAGCACTTGTATTTTTCACAAAATTTTACAAGTTTGGCCCATCCCCAAATGGGGATCATGGTACGTACTACCTAGTTTTGGTGCCATGTTGGAAAACACTCAACATGTAGGCCAACATTACATTTGCAGCACTGTTTTCTTGCGTTAGTCTTACACACTGCACATTTTCTTTGTTTCCCCATTTCTGTGCGTTCAAGGTAGTGTCCAGATCCAGAGGTTCTGATGTCAATAGGTACACGATTCTTGGCTGGTATGGAGAAAGATTTCCTTCCAGCGCTTTTTGGGTCAGATATTGGCGAAGAAAGAGCAAGATATGCCCTGGCAACAGATCTTCTGAAATCCAAGAGAGGAATCGCATCATTTGCAAGACAATATAATGCATTGCCTTCGTACACCTACATCTGGTAACAATAGCCTGTTCGTGAACAGCAAATCGCCCATTGTTTGAATCCGAATCTTACAGGCTTACCACGCATAAACTGCTTGAGGTAATGGTGTCCGAAATATCGGACCATTTGTTCATCAATGCTCAAACTTTCAGAGAAGACACCAAATTGCTGAAAGTTTTCATTTAGTTTGTCAATCAATGGGCGAATCTTGAAGAGCTTGTCCTTTTCATTTGCTGGGATCCCTTCCAGGTCAGAGTTGTCACTAATATGGAGGTAGCATTTGATTTCCAGATACCTGTTTCGACTCATACATTTTCTCACACTTTGAACATCAATATCTTCATCTTCACACCAGTACAATTGTTCTTGAGGAAGGCAGTGGTACCCAGTGAAGAGAAGAATGCCAAAAAACTTTCTAACACAATCACTTGAAAGGAAAAACTGGTGCACGTTTTTCTGTGTAGCGTACGTTACAGTTTGCCGGACAATATCCGTGATAATTGCGTCATCAAATAGCTTCTCAAAACACTGCACAGGGCTTTTCCCCTTGAGTAAGTTGATTATATCACACCTTCTTTTTTCCACAACATCACAGTTTCGGTAGGTCTTAGAATAAATTGGTTGTCTCTTCTCCCATTTTGGATTCAAAGGTACCACTCTCCTTTTGGCAGGTGGTGGGGCTGTATCGTTTGTAGCGGTGCTTGTTGATGGCGACGCGATGGCCACTATAACATGATCATCGTGCCTTTCTGCGCGATGAATTTCAACAGGACCAGGAACATCTGCAGGTTCATCGTCATCAAGAATATTGTCATCAATATCTTCGTTGTCTGACACTTCATCAACTCGTTCTGGGGGAAGTTCCACGACATCTATCGGGCCATTGTCATCATCATCTTCATCAGAACTTAGAAAGGCATCATCATTTATAATACCATCAATTTCTTTCAAAGAAAGAACCCTGTGTCGCGCCATTTCCTGTAAAATGCAAACACAAAATATTTAGTGAAATTCAAGTCGGTATCAGATATGAGCCCCAAATGGGGATCGAGATATTTGGGTCTATTGTACCCATCAAAACTATATAATCCATTGAAACGTGCGATTACAGCACGAAACACTTACCAATGATCACGACGATTCACCAAGAATGAAAAGAAACCTCTTGGATAACCACTTGTTGTGCTGCGAAAACCGGCGTTTCCTTCACGCGACGAAAACACGGGCCCCGACCGGAAGAATGCTCTCGCGCGGGAAGCCAGTCACGTGCATAAGCTAAATTTAGCATCCGCGGCACAAACACAACCCTGATTAGTCATCTGGACATCGTTGTTTCCTAACTAGATCGTAAGTGGCGCCACTAGACGGTTTAAAATACATGATCCCCAACATAGAGCATTCAAGTAAGACTGATGCAAGAAAACTGATGATGCAGCTTCTTCTCTTGAGGACCACCTTGTACTACTCTCCTTTTTATACTCCCGGCTCCAGTTTCTTTCAGTTTGGCCTATCTCTGGGCTGAATTGGAAAAAAAAAGTTGAGCAATTCATGAGCAGTTCCAAAAAAGGTGACAATTGCTGGATCTATCTCAGCAGAATGAATAGGAGCCATGTTATCAAAGTTCTGAAATATTTCCTTTGGATTTATATCTAAGAGACGTTTCTGCAGGTCAAACCGACGGCCACTCATTATGGCTGCGTTATCATAGAAAGATAAGACGGTAACTTCAAAAACACTGAAGCCCAGCACTTAAAAGACATTACCAAAATTATTTAAACCAAATTTATGTTAGGGGGATAGCTACTCTTGGGGCCCCTAGGGCCCTTTATCTCGTATAGCTACGTAGAAGGTGTAGAATGGGGCCCTGAAAATGACATAACTATTACTATAGCTTATATAGTAAAAACATAACTATTACTATAGCTTATATAGTAAAAACCTTTGGCTTCTGTATATGTATTACATTGCCACATTAAAGCTTCTGCTGCGGGCAGAACGAATGGGCAACTATCAGCTACATCTTGTCAGTATCAGGAGAATGGTGAATCTCTTCGCGGCATCTGGTCACAACAATTATGCCAAGTGTGCTCGTCTCTACCTGGAGATGATGATGGGCTTACCTAACTCACATCCAGATCTACACTAGCAGCTCATGTCAGGATCACATGTTGCACGGCGTAGTAGTAAACAGTGGGCCGGACTGTCAATTGACCTTACCACAGAGCAGGCAATGCTACGGGCCATTAAAGGTAAGGGAGGAATAACTCATGGAAGAGGAGTGGCTGAAAGTGTACGCACCACATGGACTTCCACAATTCATAGGACTGCAGCTGTAAGGACATCTTTAGCGCAGTTTGCTGATATTGACTACTGCCATGATGCAGTTTAGCATCCGGAAGAGGGGTAGTCCAGGATCAATAGAGATAATGACGATCTCACAAAAGTTCTCGAATTCTTGAAGCCACATAATCAATTTGATACTTCTGACAAAAGACTCCACAGCATGCCATCAGGTATTGCAGCATCTGAATCTGATAATATAAACTGCGACAATGCTGAAGAAGTTGGCGCTGATATTGTTCAGAACATGAGCGGCAAGAACTTCAAGGATGTTGTCCTTCAAAGAAAATCTCAAATAAGAACATTAGCACAAGTAAACAATGCTTCTTCATCAACTTCCAAGAAAGCTTTGACAGGTGTTGATCCCACAGTTCTATTTAATAGGCTTCTGATCATAATGCAAAAATCACCTGATATAGAGAAATATTTCAGCTACGAGCTGTCAACACTTCCTACTTCTCTGTTCAAAGATAACTACATGCGGAAAGTTGATAAATCACAGCTCGGTAAAGAAATCTGCAAGGGTGTAGAACCATCATTGAAACCAAGCAGTTCGATTCATGTTGTAGACGGCGGTTACTTATTTCGTGTTGTTCAGTGGCTGGAAGGTGGAACATATCTTGATGTTGTTAAGCAATACTGAATCACACAGAATGGGGATGGAAGCTTCATGAGGAAAAGTACATCCATATTGCCACTGACTTAGATGTGGCTCCACCAGATGTTCTGAAGGTGGTTTGTTGCAAATGTACTTCTGGATCCAGGAAACAGTGTGGGAAACGTTTGTGTCGCTGCTTTGAGTATGGTGTGTCATGCATAACAGCCTTCAAAAATTGTAATGGAGAGTCATGTTTGAATGCCAAGGAGCTGGTCAATGTTGTGGAAATGACTGACGATGAAGAGTTACATGATAATGAGATGCTGGATGTAAAAGATGAAGAAATAATTGATGATGAATGCTTGGAATTCTTCATATCTTGGGCATTTGAGGAAGAGGTGTACACCAGCATGTGAACACTGTGATTATGGCACGGGGTGAAAGCAACTGCCAGTTTCACCAGCGGATTGATGCCTGCCCCACCCGGAGTCTGAAAGCCATACTACTCACCAGGCCTGTAGCGTTCGGGGGTGGGAGGGTGGGGGCAGGGGACTGGCCCCCTCTGTTTATTTGCTCTACTTAGTAAAATGTATTACCCGCCCCCCCTGCTTATGCCTGGCCCCTGCTGTAGAATTTTCACGTTACGGGGCTGCTACTCACATCAGTTCAGAGTGTTGTATTATTTATTTATTTATGGTTTGTTTTATGAAGTAGTTTTTATATAATGCAACAAACATAAAAATGTATGTATTACTTTTATGAAGCAGGCAGTGGCGCAACCAGCAAAAAATGCTGGGGTGGGGGGGGGGCTCACATGTTGAAAAAGACAGTTTGACAGTCTTATTTGTAACTTTATAACGTAAATTATGTAATGATGATTTTGCCGGGGAGGGGGGGTGGCGCTTAAGCCCCCCCCGCCCCCCTCCTGGTTGCGCCACTGGAAGCAGGTCATATTAGTTACACTTTATTTAACCTTTCATTTTAAATACTTATATAACATAATCTGAAGTACGTTTGCTGACAGTTTGACGTGGATTAGGCCTACTTCAGATTTATCAAGGTTATTGACACTTACAGAACCGTAAATAGTGGAAAGTTACGTGTAATTCGTGCAATTTTTGCAATGCTGTAGAAAAAATTCCAATGAGTTTCATTGGGTGTCACTCATACCAGTTAATCTTCATATATATATGTGTCAGATTCTGCATTTAAACCATTGTAAAGAATTTATTCTGGGTAGGTTACTAAAACTCCTGGCCTATCTCTCGAAAATACAAAGACGTTTAGCCTTGCTTTTAATTCCAGCCTGACTAGGTCATCTAACTTTTATCAGGTATGTGTCCCCTAAAAATACAACTTCTCTCTAAACGTAACCGACATGTAATCACAGAGTAGCCTACCTATGGCGTATTTCCGGCCATTCCAAAGTTTGTTATAAAAACATTACCCACTGTGGTCGTTGCAGTAGGCTTAGTCACGGCAGCGCGTGGCGGGTATTTAATATTTAGTGTTAAAATGAAAATTTTGGAAACTCGTTTCAAACTCTTGGTTGTTTTAAACGAAAATTATATGTTACTGCATACCCTTTCTCGAACCCTGCATAACCTTTCTCGAACCCCTGCATAACTTTTCCCGCATCCCATTTGGGTATCTCCAGTTTAAAGACACGGATCTATATAACTCTTGCGCCTTTTGCTCCATCTTGGTAAAGGTTTTTTTTTTTTGCAAGGATAAAATACACGTGACACGTTTTATTATAGTGTGTACAAAATAAGGCCATTGGGTAACAAGCCTTAAGCCTACAGTAACCTTTATACTGACCTTTGTCCGAGATGAGAGCCCGATTTTTATAATCTGTCTGCCATATTTGATTGTTTTTTCAAATACAAGATGGCGACTTCCATTGTTTTCCTTTGTCAAGACCCTTCACCACTGGAAGACTTTTATTGCCATTTGAAAGTGTCATCTTTGTTTAGTATCAGGGACGTTCCCTACAGATTGGCTGGTCTTGTTTGTCTGTTTTGTTTGTTATCACATTATCAAAATAAGGTAAAAATTCCACCAAGGTGTTCATTTATATCTGTTTCGTTTCCTCGACTCGCCTAGACCTAGACTTAAGGTTGTACGTTCTCATTTCGAATCTGTACGTTGAGACATGGAGACAGTCAGGGGAAGAAAACTGTGCAGAAATATGCAATATGTAAAAAAATACACCAAAACTCATAAAAAAAATAAAACTTTCCATGGCGACATTCACGAGGTTAGTCTGTGATATAATTCAATACTAAAAACTAGTATAAACTATGAAGTAATGTTAGTCTGTGATTTAATTCAATACTATAAACTAGTATAAACTATGAAGTAATGTTAGTCAGTGAGTTAATTCAATACTATAAACTAGTATAAACTATGAAGTAATGTTAGTCTGTGAGTTAATTCAATACTAAAAACTAGTATAAACTATGAAGTAATGTTAGTCAGTGAGTTAATTCAATACTAAAAACTAGTATAAACTATGAAGTAATGTTAGTCTGTGATTTAATTCAATACTATAAACTAGTATAAACTATGAAGTAATGTTAGTCAGTGAGTTAATTCAATACTATAAACTAGTATAAACTATGAAGTAATGTTAGTTTCTTCTCCTGTTTTACATTTAGCCAGATGTTACAAATAGATTATATGTTAAATTGGGTAAAAAAAAACTTTTTTTAAAAATATAATTAAAAGTAGATGAAGTGTTGTCTACTTGTCATTTTCAGCTTTTCTAATACTTTTAAGTTCTTCTTCCCCTTTGGCTATATAGTTGGGTTTTGTTATTCCGTTATATGTAAAATAAATTAAAGAAATTGTATTGCGGTTCCCTCTTACCCCCCCCCCCCACAACCGTAAAAATCATTTTGCCCTAGGGCTCATAAGAAATGCTTCCATCAGATTGGCAAAATTAAAAATGTTAATAGGGGTCTCTGCACAGAAGGGTCCAAGTCAATAGTGTTATAACAGGGGTCTCTTCACAGAAGGGCCCAATCCAATAGTGTTATAACAGGGGTCTCTTTACAGAAGGGTCCAAGTCAATAGTGTTATAACAGGGGGTCTCTTCACAGAAGGGGCCCAAGTCAATAGTGTTTATAACAGGGGTCTCTTTACAGAAGGATTCAGAGAATCAATAGTGTTATAACAGGGGTCTCTTCACAGAAGGGTCCAAGTCAATAGTGTTATAACAGGGGTCTCTTCACAGAAGGGCCAAAGTCAATAGTGTTATAACAGGGGTCTCTTCACAGAAGGGCCCAAGTCAATAGTGTTATAGAAAAACTTGGGGGTGGTTAACAAGGCCAATTAAGAGCCGTGCTACTGGAAATAATAATCATACCAACAACTTTTTGAAAGTGGGCACCCTCTCTAGATTCCGGGGCCCCGTACAAGTATGCAAGTTTTAATTCCCTAGGCGCGGACCCACCTTTATGGATACAATATTTAAATTTAAATGAACAGGTTGAATTTACAATAAGTGGTGTTTATTACTCAATTTATTGACTTAGTGGAACATTTTTAAATGGCTCGTAGTATAGAATTTGTAAGACACTCGCAGTTAACCGCATTTATTTGGTTTTGTGAACAATTTATGTATTATTTAGTTTATCTGTGATTTCTTTACTATTTTTTTTTTATTTCAATTTTGTGTAATGCCGTGTGTTCACAGAGTACAAAATTTACACATTTAATTGATTTCCCCGACAGTCGACCTGTTTGTATATTTTTCAATGCTATAAATCAATAGATAGTATAGATGTCTCTCTGTATATATTTGGGTTCCACACTATTAAAAAGAAAAATAACACTTATGGTGGTATTATTTAAATAGAGGACTTTTTAGCACTATCTGTATATATATACTGTATGCACCTAAGTAATTGTAAACCATGTTTTTTATATTAGTGGGGTGGGGGTCATAATTTGTACAAGAATTAAAAAAAGTTATATATTATCCAGCGCACTAATCAGAAAGAAAATCAATTGTCTGTTTGATTTATATGACAAAAACAAAAAGAAACCGTCTGATAAATTTACTCCAACACTTTCTAAGTTATTTGATGTCACCAACGTAAATGGAAAATGGAAAAGCAAGGAGGATAAAGAGCTCTACCAGAGGCAAGTTAAGAGTGGAGGAAAGATTGGTTATTCAATGGACAAACAAGCCCCTTTAGAATCAATCCACCCAAGAAAACGAATCCGACTATCCAAAACTCAATCTCAAGCCAGCTCTTCTCAATCGCAACCTACACAAACACATACAACTGTCTCACAGCCTACACAAACACATACAACTGTTTCACAACCTACACAAACACATACAACTGTTTCACAACCTACACAAACACATACCACTGTTTCACAACCTACACAAACACATACCACTGTCTCAGAATCTTCGGATTCTGAAACCCCTGCTTCTTCACCCAACTCGACAACCTATTCTTTCACGTCATCTTCTGAATGCAAACCGAAATACCAAAGAGCAAGCACTACAACAGCGGGTTTGCTAGTACTAAAAAGCAACATTTCTACACATAAAGCATATGACGTTCTTGAAACCATTGCTGAACAGGACCATGATGTGCCGGTTCCAAGTCAGTCGGGTGTTTGGAAACGAGTAATCTCTGAAGGACGGAAAATGAAAATCAAACATTTTCAAAAACTTCAAAGCAAAGAATCCTATTGTCTCCAGTTTGATGGTAAAGGAGTGCAAGGGGAAGAGTATCAAGTAGTTATGCTGAAAATATGACAACCGAAATAAAACCCGGTACTCTTAAATGTGATGTCTTGAGCAAGGGCTTTCAGAAGCCACAATATATTGACTGGCAGCACCATGTACTCAACCTCCTTCTGAAACATGTCATGAATTTCTTATTCAAGAACCAACGAGCAAACAAGAACTCAACCAGTCCTTCATTGACAAATTAACGCAAAACTATGCTACTCTTCAGGTTGATTACCACCTCATTGTGACAGATGATGTTAGCACAGGCGAGAACCCTTGATGGCGAGATGATTTCAAGTTCTTTTTATGAATTATGTCAGGCATATCGTCATTACAAAACAACTTCACGTTGGCCTCGCATCAGCTGGAAGAAACTACCAAATTTACACTAGGCAAGATGGAACTCACAAGCGATATATACTATTATAGCATTATTTCTGATACCAGAGTGGCGCAACATCCTCGCTCCTGCTTGCAACTTCATCTGCTATGAATGGACAAATGCTTGATTCAATGTGCAACACTACAATAAAGCGTCCTTCAATGAACTGTTTACCTCACTCATCAGGGTAAAATGCAAAAACGTGCTGTAAAAAACGAAATCGAGAAAATTTGAATTTTTGAACCTGAAGTTCATATGAACAATATGTTTTACACATTTCTTGTACATTCTGTACATATTACTAACTGTTCTGTATCTTATTTGTTAATAAAAGTTGATTAGTTGTTATTATTATTACTCTTTTGAATTAAGCTAAAAAAAATCTTGTACTTTTTTTTTGAAAAAAGAAATATTTTTTCACTTTTTTCTTCCGAAAAATGGGAAGGTGGGGGAACTTTTTTTAAAAAAAATCAAAAATGCGATTGATATTCTTAAATTACACACAAAAGTTCCTCGATTGCAAGTGGTTTAATAAAAATATTTTTTTGTTATCACCCTAGCGTACATATTCTGAAACAGTTACCATTTGTGTCTGCCTCAATACACCCCTTCCCCCAGCACACTATGGTGTTATTTTTTAGAATTGCTCAACCCAGCTTACGTTTCTTTTAGTATAACCTTCATCCTACAGTACCTACACTATTCAGTACAGATAGATGTTGTGTAATGCGTACATATTCTGAAACCGTTACAATTTGTTTGTAATCTATATTAATACACCATTTTTTCTCAAATTGAAAATAGTTCAATATTACTTTATTCTTCACACATAATTGTATTATTAAATGTGTTTTTTTTTACAATAATCAGTTGACATTATAATGTTATTTAATGTACAGCGTTCCCTTATTTCCGCGGTTAAACGGATACAGAATTTACCGCGACGGGGGATAAATGAAATAGTTTCGTATTTAGAGCACATAAAACATGATTACGACCAAACAATACTGTTTTAAAAATTACTGGAGCCGTGTAGACATGAAATAGTATTATACAACCACCGTCGTGCTCATATTGCTTAATATATTTCACCAAATAAAAGGACAAAACGTCATATAAGAAATGAAAATAATCTGGTTTTATAAAAGAAATAAAAAAACGCGCTTGCTGTGGAATTCCACAAATCTATAAATAGTCCTGCGTCTTTTCGAACAACACGCTTGCTGTGATCCAGCCGCCCCCCCCCCCCCGCCCCGTCTCCACACTATAGTTTTTTTTCCGGCTCGCGAGGTGTCGTCTGTGATCAGGAATTCCAAAATTTATAAATAGACCTACGTCTTGCTCGTTCTCGAAATTGTGAAATATATATATAGTTACCATGTACACATTATATATTATAGTATATACCAGGTACACAACTTATATTTCATGACTTCTGCTCTGGTAAACACTGGTATATATTACATAAGGGTGTATGGTTTTTTTCACTATGCAGCTTCACTGTCAGTGGGACGGTATCGATACTAAATTCCTTCAAAAATATTAAATAAATCTCAGATTCTGCTGGTATTTTATCAAAAGAAAACAAAGAAACCAGAATGTTGAATATTTAAAAAAAATGTATTTTTGAAACATGATAATATAATTGTATATTTGCGTCGAATCATTTCTGTGAAAATTTATTTTCCAGGGAGACAAAAATGTCAGGTGCTCAGGTGACACTGGACTCAGTCACCCATACGATGACCAAATCAATTTAGTTCATGCCTTGAGTGACACTCTTGCAGTGGCTGAAAGATGGGTGGAAAGTTTGTTTACTACATTTCAAGACATATATATGGACGAAATAGAAAATGGAAGATTGACATTTTTAAATGATAAACTACGGTTTGGTTTTGCGTGTGTTGTTAAGATGTTCACTGAAGCATATTACGCAGACAAAAGAAAGGAATTCATTGAAGGGTTATCTTATCAAGCACGAGTAGCATCATTAAAAGACTATCTAAATCGGGAAGTCCCGAATTGTGGAAATTACATAGAGTTTGCGGGTGTTTTGGTTGAGAAAGCCAAACAGGCAATCGCCAATAGCAGAAACAAACAGGACAGAAAGAAAAATGTCAACAAATTAAAAATTTTTCAGGCTATGAACAGAATGAATTCTCTACGCTGGGAATATGGTTTGATTTTTTTGAATAAATAGATTAAAATTTTTCCTTATGAGGCAATATCTGTGTTATTGCGTTAAGTGCTGTGTTAGCTTTATACTATGCTAGTAGTGTACCCCTAGTTATAAGTGCTGTGTTAGCTTTATACAATGCTAGTAGTGTACCCCTAGTTATAAGTGCTGTGTTAGCTTTATACTATGCTAGTAGTGTAACCCTAGTTATAAGTGCTGTGTTAGCTTTATACTATGCTAGTAATGTACCCCTAGTTAACGGACACGACAGGTTGCCACTTGACAATTGAAACCAGCATCGAGCATTGGGGGTGACGACTAGTGCATCTACTCCTGGCTACCCGCCCTAAGAGACTGCATTCAGCAACGCTATCGGTACCTCTGTTGAAATATTTCTAGCCTAAAGGTAATTGAGTAGCAGAAATCGTATTTCCAACTCCTCTTGAAATGTGTTAAAAAATCAAAACAAAATTATGTTTTTAGAGCATTTTCGAAAAAAAATGCTCTATTGTCCCCGTTTTGTCTGTCCGTCCGTCCGTCCGTCCGTCATCACCCTAGATCTCAACAACCATAAGTCCTAGACCCATGATGTATATATAATTTTGTAGGTCTTGGCCTGCCAAGAAATGACTTTTTTTCCATTTCGCGATCTGACCTTTCAGGGCCGTAAACGGGGCCTTAGTACCGTTTTTTACTATATAAGCTATATTAATAAAGGAGCGCTATATCTCAGCAACTATAAGTCCTAGACCCATGATGTATATATCATTTTGTAGGTCTTGGCCTGCCATGTGTACATAAAACGTTCATTTTGCAATAGGACCTCTGAGGGCCTGGCTTCAGGGCTCCTAAGGGGCTTATATATTATATATACACCTTGTACGTTCAATAACCCGTTCATTTGGTGCGAAATACTGCAGCACGTAGTTTCACCAAGATTTATTAAGAAACTCATCAAATGAAATAGTAAGCTTGTGTTCTGAGTTTAATTGAAAGTATCAGAGCTATGCAACAATTGACGGAGTTTTCGGACGATTAAATGACTATAATTTAGAATGTTTTCAATTATGAGTCCTATTTCAGTAACCACAAACCACTTGTAGTTAGATTTAAGAGACAATAATTTTTTTTCAAATATAAAGAAACGTCTTTATAAATTTTTTTTTACAAATATATGCATTACACAATTGAATTTATAAACATTTCCAAAATTTACAAATATTTACTGAAAGCTAACAAACGTACTGATACATAACACGAAAATGCGCTAACACGTCCTGTGTCCAGAATGGAACAGGCTTAATTGCTTGTTTTTTTTTTAAAGCTAATAAATTATAATTAAAATCACATATTTAAAAAAGAAATTACCAAGTTATATTTTGTAACTATGGAGGGGATGGATTACGGTCATCTTGAACTAAGTAGATGACCATAGATCCTCATGTACATATGTACTTACTTTGCCAACTGCTATAGGCGTTTGATGGATCGATAAACATACAATTACAATACAAATAATTGTAATCTCAACAAAAAAACATTTAAATTCTTAATTGTATTTTCTCACAATCAAATCCTCTTTGTCAAATATTTTAGAAAATATAAATACACTTGTCTCCCTTTTATTTCAGTTGTTGTGTCACATTAGAATTAAGACTCTATGCCCCGATTTAACACTCACGCTAGTTCATGGAAATGAGACTCATAGTTCCTGCAAATGAAACTCACTCATAATAGTTACCGCAAATGACATTCATAATAGTTTCGCAAAAGACACCCATAATAGTTCCGCAAAAGACACTTATAATAGTTCCGGCAAATGACATTCATAATAGTTCCGGCAAATGACATTCATAATAGTTCAGGCAAATCACATTCATAATAGTTCCGCAAAATACAATTATAATAGTTCCCGCAAAAGACACTCATAATAGTTCCCGCAAATGACACTCATAATAGTTTAGCTTGTGAACAGTATAATTTTACATTACAAGAAACAGCCTTCATTTTAAGGAGAGCTCTCTTCATATAATAACATTTAATTAAAAAAAGCAATAACAAAATACGGTGAAACGAAAAAGTTTCAAAACATATTATCATTTTGTACGATGTTATATTTGTCTTTATTTAACACGTTAATATTTTACAAACGGAAAGTTAGAAAATAAGACGTATTAGTACCTGGAGTAGACCTGCCAAATGAATTTTTTTTAAAGTTTTGGCTGGCTGACATAATTTTTCGGCTGATAGCTGGATTTCTCCTTAAATTGAGCCAATTGACATTTGCGACTGATTACGAAATATTTGGCTAAAATTCGGCTGAAGCCTAGACAAAAATGAACTGATAAAACTTCAGAAATAAAACACTGTTACTATAATTGGGGAATAGTTTTATTATTTAAAACACAGAAAAAAAAAACAGTTGTATATGCTGTCCTACTAATACAGTACATGAATACATTACACTCATTCAGTTTCTGTCACTCAATACCTTGATGAGCACTTAAAATATCAGTTTATAATTGTCGTGAATAAAACAAACGCTATGCAGTTTATCAGCTGTTAGATTTTTGATCGTTTGCTGTTCATTATCAAACCAGTAACCAAAAACATGCACTCCACTCATTCCACTGGTACATGTGAAGCTGATGATAGGTGATGGCGAGCCAGTTGAGTAAGTTGTGGATACGAGGATGATGCAACACTGCTACGCCAGAAAGCGAGGGCATCATGAAACTGAACAACAGGCACCGTCAAATAGTTTGAAATTTCCATTGCTATCTGGTTCAAAAAATCAAAACACAACAGTACTAACTGCTAGTTTATAAAAAAAATTCATTACAGTACACAGTATATGTGTTTTAAAATATTTTACTGCAAACTGAGCGGTCTATGGAGAGCAAAATATAACTGTTTCAATGCCAATAAATTAACATAGAATACCTTTTTAGTAAAGCCGTCAGGTGACTGCTGAATTCACCATCTCCATTCGCAATCGCTTACATCGGGTTTCTTCAGAAACATGTTCACTGACTAGCTGCGAATGCAATGCATCATCTTTAGACATGATGAATCCACGGGCCATTGCTGTCTGTATGGCATTCTCCTGAATTGTGGTTGCTTCAATTTGTGGAATCAATGATTTGGAACCTGGTTCAAGCAGCTGATGCAGCTTGATGTAATCGTTTACAGGAAATCGATGGTCAAGCTGGTTGAGAACTGACAGCTTGTTCATTCGTATCTTGTCATCATCAGCTTTTGATGCAGTGCTGATCTTTCTTATGTGCCTTATCACTTGTGGAATATTTGATACGTTTGGCATCTAAAAGCTGAAGAGATCAGTTAGGTCTTGAAATGGTTTCAAAAAGGTAACGATTTCACTTAAAAGTCAATTTCATCTTCATGGAGACACTCGACCAATACGCTTGACTGATAAGAGTCGACCTTCAAAAGCTTTGAATTTTTCATCATATTTTCTGCACCATCATGGCAGCTAGTTATGAACAGTATTTTGTGATCAACAGAAAAGTTTTTCAAGACAGAGCTGATATGATCGACAATGTCATGTGCAGCAAGATTAAGTAATGCGACGGTTAGTCTAATGGCGGACTAAATACGGCGGCGCGCAACATATTTTTCGGCGGATTTACGGCGGATCTAAATTCGGCGGCGTATTCAGCGCGCCGCGCTGGTTGAGGGGGGGGGTCTAACCTGGAGATAAGCACGAATGGTTAAACGCTACCTGGGCACTCTGAGGCAAGCACAACTTAACGTCACAATCCATATAGTGTTTAATCATAAAGAACTGCTCTGTGAGCAGACCCTAAAGTGCCTGTGACTTCAAACTAAGAACATGACTAGTCTCCATTGGAATTTTTCATTTAGAAACAACATCTTAAAGCTAAACATTTAGAAACAACATCTAAGAACTAAATATTTAGAAACAACATCTAAGAACTAAATATTTAGAAACAACATCTAAGAACTAAATATTTAGAAACAACATCTAAGAACTAAATATTTAGAAACAACATCTAAGAATTAAATATTTAGATACAACATCTTAGAATTAAACAAAAATGGGATTAGAAATTGAGATCATTACACAAAAAAATGTAACGATCTTTACTTAAACAGATTTTATTTTACAGGAAAAAACCATAAATACATTTTTTACAACGAAAAATGAAACAAAGGAAAAATAGTATTGTAAAAATTCAGTAATTTCCTGTGTAACACCTTCATATTCTGAAGATACCAAACATACATAAGAAACCTTTATTTATAAACACAATAGATTTCCATTATATTTTTCTTTACAATTGCAACATGTATTTTAACAGCTCAGTTCATGTCCAATAAAAATGTCCAAATTATTTTTAGCATTTAGAAAAAAAAATCAAATGAAAAAAAAAATGTCAACATTACAAACCCGATATATGTACAAATTCGTATGTAAATATTCATTAAAAGATTCAGTTTCACAGCAGGTTAAAAAATGTAACAATAAAAAAACTTTATTCAAGAATCTGCGAGGAAACGTCAACAAAACAATTAACAATCAAAAATGTTTTAAATATGAACAGCATGTATAAAGTGTAAACAAATAATGGAATCAAGAGAAAAAAAAGAATAGATTTGGATTATTGCACTGGAAAATAATACTTTTTTGGAACATGTGTAGGATTCTTTGTAAATATATGGTTCTAACCATTAAATGACAGTCATGATAACAGGTCTAAGGGGTTTGGCCATTACTTGCATAGATTAAAGGATTTTAAGTCATGAAGGGAAATGGACACTATATAATTAGGGGTTCAGAGTTTTGATACATAGAAGTGCGACCAAGTAAAGACCAGAAAAAAATAAATGGGTTAGCACAAAAAATAGAAACCATGACCAATGGACACTGAATGAATATGAAAACTGATTGATATGATTGATAATAGTGATGAATTTAAAAATTAATCAGAGTTAGCAATAAGCAAAAGAATTCCAATTAAAGATTATATTTAATACAAAACCTTTTAGATATAAATTAAGTGATGGTATTCAGTAAATTCCTCTGAAAATCACAGATTTTAATTTACATGTCAAATTGAACGGGAAAAAAATAAGTAGAGGAATGCTTCGCACAGATGAAGACAGATACAGTTGGTACCAAGTTGACACAGCACTCAAACTTGAGGCAAAAAAAACAGTCTAATTTCGAGCGGGTAAGTTTCAGCCTCAGAAATTGAGTCTGAGTTTGATTTAACTACCAATAGAGCTCGTGCCAAGCTGCCAATGTGATCGTGATGAGCTGTAGGCTGCTGTCGAAATGAGCCCAGCGCAAATGATACATGCTGAGTTTGTTGTTTTGAGGTGGGATGAAAGGTGTTTTCTTGAGCACCAGTTTTTTCTGAAGATGTCAATACTTGTTCTGCATGCTGAACTGGTGGATCAATATCTAAAAGTGTGTCAGTGTTCAATGACAGGTAGTTTGACCCAGGCACAAACTCTGTTGACCCTCCTGGTGTAGGATGCAGCTGGACGCTTCCCAGAAGTGAAACGAATTCGCCTGATTCCTGAGAAGACTGACTTTTTGGCCTGTCAAGGACTTTGGTAAATGGGGTGATCTAATGAAGGCTTGATGGTTGGTTCAGTTACATCCTCCTCCTTTCCTCCTCTCCAGATTCCTCAACAAACCCATACACAGCTGATTTCAAAAGTGTAAGTTTAACTATATATTTCAGTACAGCTATACAACCTCTCCATTTAATTAACCAGTTAAAAAGTTCAGTACAGTGACATGTATGTATTTTCTTAAATTTAAAGTTCAGGGTTAAACACATTATTCTTTTGTGGCAAGTGACAGGGGATACGTACAGTGAAGAGAGAGTTCAACAAACGTTCTTTGTTACCATCAGATGGATAACTGAACAGACAAAAGGACTGACAAAAAAAGTAGCTGGACCAATCAAAAGAGTAGGGGGCCTTTGCATTCTGGGATGTTTTAATGAAACATATAGTTGGGAGTCTGGCAACAGGAAGACAGTGAAGTTAAAGTTAAGTGAAGAGACTGTTAGAAAGGAGAACAGTTAGGGAGTAGTGGGCAGGGTGGACAGTTGAAAAGTTGTTAGGGGTTGAGAAGAGGACAGTAGAGTATGAGATCGGTAACAGTGTGTTATAAAGTTGTTAATAAGAGTTAGTTTATGTGACTTGAAGCATAGACAAAGAAGTGTGCTATTTTGCAGTTGTGTTTTGATATACATAACTTTACCAGTCTGCACATCTTTCCGGGCAGTGTAGAACCAGTTAGATTTGATTTATTGTGTTAATGATTTCTTTTTGTGCGACGTCAAAATAAAGAATATGAACCTTTATTGGCTCGACTACATTAATTGATTGATTGAATGTGAAAGTAAACGACACGCAGTAAACGCCTCCAGAGTACTACCTCAAATCATGACAGTAAGCAATAAATTAATGTTTAAAAAAATGTTACATTTGATTTTCTTTCTTTTAGTTTTGTTTTTTCTTTACATCTGGTGTGTATAGGCAGATCTATTGAATCTTTAGGCCTGGGAGTCTATGTTGTAAAGACTGGAAGTCTCTATGTTGATAAGTGTAAGTCTCAAAGAAAACATTCTGTGAAAAAAATCCTTTGGTGTTTTTGCAAGTGGGACAGCCACAGAATTGACCATCTTGTTGATATCCTGTTGTGCGTATAACATCTGCTGGACTTGCAGATAGCCAGGTATGAGGTGAGGGTTGTGCATGGCAGTAGCATAGGGCACTGTCGGCTGGGCACCGTACATTCCATATATCATGGGCTGGTGATGTGGCAGGACCGTATTATACCGTGCTGGATACGCCAACATAGGTGTGCGATCATTAGCAGTGTCTCTAATCAAGGTAATGCTAGTTGCCGGTGGTGGAGGAGGTGGGAAGAGTCCACCTAAAGTGGCCATTTCAGCTTGGTGACGGTCCAAAATGTGTTGAGTTTCTATGAAAAAAAACCCAGCAAGGACAAGAAAACTTTTCATGATGAAATAACACAATTTTTTACAGGACATAAAGGGCAAAGTTAAAAAATAACAGATCATTAATACAGTATGGCCGGTTCTGTTTTCTGAAAAGAAATTTTTTTCAGAAATTAAAATATTAAAAAAAAAAAAGAAATTAATTTGAGCAGTTTTTAAATCTTAAAGAGTGATAATTAATATTGAATTTTTTTTTATGATTCCTTGTAAAATAATTTAAAAGACAGTATACTACTCCCTGTTCTACTCACTGTTATAATGTGGTGTAAGAAAGTCTGGCTAAGAATATACCATACTCCTTCTCCAGTGTCGCAAAGAGTTCTGATCATAGCAGCCAGTGATTTCTCACTCTTAAACACTAGTATGACATATACAATCGAAGAATAAAAACCTACAATAGAATATAAAAGACAAAAATCTCTTTAGATTTGTTGTTGAATTACAAAAACAGGATATAGAAGGCAAAAATGTCTTTTAAAATTAAAAATAAAGAAGCAGAAAAAAGAAAACAACATACTAACAAGACAAGTCTTGGGCTCCCCATAAGGTCAGTAAAAATTGTGTGGAGAGCCTACGGCAGTGGACAAATGATGAGAAGAAAAGTCTAAGTTTCGGTGTACCAATGGTATGGCGAGATCCGAAAGACCATTTTGGTTATTGTTATTTTTGTATTGTGAATGTTAAAGGCTTCAATCGCCACAAGAAATCTAAGTGGGATTATCTTGATCTTGAATCTGCAAGGAGACCAATTCCACATAGCAGTGAAGTTCCTATACCAGTGTTTATTGGATTATTAGAGCTTTCACCATCAGACTCTGACGAGGGGCAAGATCTGGAGTTTTTGGCAGGTGAAAACAGTGGAAGCGATTATGAAGGAAGTTCTTCAACACCTCAACCATACAGTCAAGAAGAACTCAATGACCTGATACGAGACCTAAATATGTCCAAGCAAGCATCTGAGATTTTAGCGTCCAGGCTCAATGAAAGAAATTTTCTCAAACCAGAAGTTAAAGTAACATCTTATCGGAAAAGAGAAATGTTTCTTCTTCCATATTTCAGCCAAGAGAAAGATCTTGTTTACGGTAATGACATCCCTGGACTTCTGCTCCCAATGGGACTACAAAACTACCATTCCGAAGACTGGCGTCTCCTTAGGTAATAACAGAGCATAGAATTACGAAGAACTGGAGCAAGATATGCTCGCTAACTTCAGAAACTCGGGAGCAAATATGAGCAACAAGGTACATTACCTGCACAGTCATTTAGACAAATTTCCAGGTAACCTTGGGGACTTCAGTGAGAAACAAGGCGAGAGTTTCCATAAGGATATGAGGGTGATGGAGAAGAGATATCAAGAAAGATGGGACATACATATGATGGCTGACTACTGTTGGAGCTTCTAGCGCATTGCCCCAACGACACACACAAAAGGAAGTCGGGCAAGCAGCAATTTGCTAATGCATTACCATAGACAATTAAGATATTAACTAATTAACTAATTAGACATAATTTGTTTTTCAAATGAAAATGTTTTCTTCTATAACACTATAACACTATTATACATATTTTTGAACAAATTTCTGCTTGACTATTTAACAGTTTCACTACTATTTGTTAGTATACTATTTTACTTCATACAATTCTTGACAATTTTCAAACACTGTGCATACATTCTAGCCAATCTAGCAAAATCACTTACATATTCTAAATCAGCATAGTTGATTTTGTATAAAATGATTCAAATATCACTGGCAATGAAGTCACTGTTTACCAGTGTTAAACAAAATGATTTACCTCACACAGAATTGGCCACCTGACTGTTTATCTGCCAACTGTTTTTGCTTTGGAATACAAAACAGCATCCTAACAAATAGCTGCAGCAATTTCTGTTTTCTGCCCAAAGCAGCAGAAGTCTGTTTAGACTAGTCAAGTCGTATTTCCTTGACAAGAATATTACCAAACCTTAGAAGAAAGTAAGTTAGATGGGTTGGAACAGTGATAATATACAACTTTTATGCTTTCATATTTAAAAGAACTGTGAACAAGATCTTTTAAAAGAATTATAACGGAACTTCTTTTATAATGGAGTTGAATAACTTGGGAAATATTTAAACAATCTTTGAGTCCTTTCAATGAAGCAAATAAATTTAACAATGAGTAGATTAAATTTTCTATTGTTAACAAGCATAAAATGTGAATAAAAATATCAATGGAAATTAAAGCAAATTTTAAATCACTTGGCATGTTATGCATTTATAGTAGAATCATTTACCTATAAACCCGATTGGATAGGGATAAGACGAAGGCCTATGGGCAAACCAAACTCCCAACCAAAAGCTAGGCCCAAGGCTTCCCCTATCACAGAGCGATAAGTAGAAGAATGAAAGCCGCTGCCAAGACTGTTAAGCTCTGCATGGTTGTTTTGCTGTGTAAAAGATGGCATCTCAACTGGTAAAGACATAGAAAGTTTATCAAACATTACAAAATTGTATCATGATTTGTGTCTTGTTCTTAATAAGGCCCAGATTTCTATGAATTAAAAATGCAAAAAAAAAATACATATTTTTTAAAATAAAAATATAATAACACATTTTAAAATAAGCTAGTATGTGGATTTTAATTTTCTTTAAGTTAAAACTTCAACATAGAGCATTCACTGTAAGAATAAGGCAACAGCCACATATCCTGTGCTAAAAGGAGGCCACGTGTTATTAGCAGTTTTAGAGCAGTCGTAGGTAGCACTGTGGTTGGTGTCACCCGGTCCGGAAACTTCAGGTGTCTTCCCTCCCCCCCTCCCCCCCCAAGACTTCTACCATGGAGCAATGGAACATATTTCGAATTTTCCTGTACTAGACCATAAGATAGTCTCCTATAATTATACTGGTGTTGTTACAGTTTTTGTTCCTCTTGGATTTTATTATTGTTTCTGACTGAAATTTTTTGATGCTGATTCCAAATATGTAATCAGTTTTGCTGTAGCATCGACTGTTATCAAGATATTTAAGATTTACTATATTTGTATTTTTTCTATTGTTGCAGTTTAGTTTTTAGCTTTTTAGACATAATATCATAATTTCATAGTTAACTTGTAATCGTTGATATTTAACCATACAGTGCCCCATGATTCAATAATGAATGAACCAGTACTGTTGCATAATAGGAATATTTATCCCTCCATACCTGTAGCACACTCAGCACGAATGAAAGAAGATTATGATAATGTTCGTAATCTGCTTAAACACACTGACTACAAAAAGTATAGATGGGATATATGTGGGGATTTTAAATGATTGGGTTTTTGCTAGGCTTGGCAGGTGGATTTACTAAATATTCTGTTTTTATGCCTGTGGGACAGCAGGGCTGCATCAAAAAACATTATGATAGAGTTGACTTGCTAATCTCTTGGAACTGGGTTCAGATAATGTAGTCAGAGAGGCCTTAGCTTTAATAGGAAGTAAAATGCTACTTCCTCCCTCCATATTAAGTTGGGCCACTTCATCTACATTACCCACAATTACATTCGCCACCGGATCGTTAAATACCGCTGCTATGTAACCCCCTTAATGTGTAGAGTGTTTATATTAACACGAGCCATAGAATACGAAAAAGTTTGACCATCTATCAATTTCAGTACGTAGTTTCCCTTCAAAACTGCTCTGGTCTCACTAAACATTTCCTCACTCCCTATAATACTGGACTCCGTATCTCTAAGTACCGACAATCTTCTATTGTCTAAAAGCCCTTTTCCATAACTAAGCCACCTACCGACCTCTCCTCTAACGTGTCCTCTGAAAACAATTTCAAAGAACTACTCTGGCACGCAACTAAAATATTTTTAAACCCTACCTGTTACACAGCCTACGCAGTGATGCTGACCGTTTGATTCCGGTATCGTGGACAGTCCACTTCGTCCATTCCCCGTGAAGCAGTGGCGCCCCTTTGAATTTCCATTCTGCCTTCCCCCCTAAAATTTTAACTTTGTAATTCATTTTAGTTTATATGTATCATTTTCATTTTACATAATTCATTTGATTTACCTTCTTAAATTTAATATTTGAAAGAAATTATAATAATTGACATTTTACAGTAATCACATTATTGAGAGTTGCTGTGGGCATATTTAAACTAGTTAGTACCCGGCTTTGCCCGGGTTTCATAATAATGTTTTCTGTTTATTTAAGAAGCGTAATTTGAAGTTTAATTAAGATCTAAAATAAGACGCGTAAAAAAAGGGTTTATTTGCATGCAATAAAAGGGTACATTTATCTTAAATCAATGTGATACACAAATATTTTTTGAAAAGTTCTCTCTCTCTCCCTCCCTCCCTCTTTCCCTCCCTCCCTCCCTCTCTCTCCCCACCTCTCTCTCCTCTTCCTCCTTCCCTCCCCCTCTCTCTCTCCCTCCTCCCTCTTTCCTCCTCCCTCCCTCCCTCTTCCCTCCCTTCTCCTCTCTCTCTCTTAGGCATGACTGTAGCAAAAGATGACAATTCTATGGATGAAGGAATGGAATGTAATAATGAAAAGTAATGTGATATTTGGTTCCCCGTACCGGATCATATTTTTAGTGTTAGCTATGTGGGAGAGAAGCTCGTAAAACCTGAAATCGGGGTAAAAGTTTGCCAATTTTAATGTCTTTGATATC
>JAGDYQ010000002.1:4026234-4042994 GCA_021962125.1 Bulinus truncatus | reverse complement strand
AATTTTTTTAGAAAGAGGCTCCATAGAGGGAAAAAAAAAAACCAACTAAAAAAAAAATGGACAACCTCCGCACCAGAGATTATTAAAGTGTGATCCGCGACCCACAGTGGGTCCCGATTTGATTTGAAGAAGGTCGCCAAACATTTTAATAATTCCAAATTATAAAGTGTGCACTTTATTTTAACTTTACTTTCTTTCATCTTTTTTTTTTCTTTCTTTACAGGTGGGTAGTAAAAAACAACAACAAACTAACAGGCGAAATTTTAATGACCCTTGTTCTAAACGATGACGTACAAGTCAAAATAACAGATGTTCCCACGTCCAAATTGTCTGCCGTTCACGAAAAAAATGGTGAATGCATTGTACAGGCTTGGTGGGAAGGAACACCATGTACATCGTCACACGGTGGGGGGGGGGGGGGTAAGGGGGGTGAGAGAGGGCCCTCAAAAAAGGTGGCCACTAAGTTCAACGCGACTCAAAAACGTTTAAATTATGTTTGAAAATCACAATAATCAAATCAATAATTAATAGACATGCCAAGACTAAAATATGTTATGAATAAGTAACTGAAATTTTTCGCCATTGGCAAATGACAGGAAAACACATTTGTTCACCTAAAAATTGAATCTCTTTAATGTTACATTCATAGCTATACATTTTTATAAGCATTGGTTACACTTTCTGTGTCTGGGTTTGATGGTCCTCAAATGCCCAACTTTGGCGCACGTGTGGATTTGACATGACAGTACATGAACTGAATAGTTTAGAGTCCACGAACTAACATATTGAAGAATTACGAAGCGAATAATTTGTTAGTAATGTTTATAATGAGAACGAAATTCGCCTTGTCAAAATAAATCATCGGTGGCAGACGATCGTGAAATAAAGCTTTTTTCCCCAAGTCTTTTGACTTGCCAAATTAGGCGTACGTGTGCAACAAAAGCAAGTTTAATTGTTTCAAAAATAAAAAAAAAGTATTAAATAAAAAATATATAAAAAAGTTTTCACAAATCAAGGTTTTATATATATAAAAAAAGCTATAAAAAGTAAAAAAAAAAAAATAATCAATCTGTCATACACATATTTATATAAATTTATCATTACTAAAATTAAAAGCGTGGGTTATTACTAGGGAGCGACCGATAAGCCTTTTTACCGATACCGATAATTTTCCCCAGCATTTTTACCGATACCAATATTTTTTTGAATCAACAACAATGCCAAACACGTGTTTTTCTCGTGCTACAGCTAATGACGTATGTCAACCCATGCTCACCCATTCACTGTCATATTTCGTAACACTTCGCCCACACGTAAGTCTTGTTCCCCCCCCCCCCAACTTCCCATCCCCCCAAAAAAATACACACAGATGTTCACTAATTGTATCATTCAAGGTCATACATTAGAATAAAAAAATGCCAGGCCTATTGTTTCAAGGTCATATCGCTGATGCAATTTTTGAGGAAGTGACAATTTCTGTGTACGGGTTTTTTTTCCATTTTTTTTTTAAATCTTGTCTGATCTGGTTATAGAATTGGGTTATTTACGGACTTTTTTTCTGCAACTCTGTTGTGAAAAATAAATGTATCAGCAGCCAAAAAACGGCCGGTCCGATAGTTAACCCATAGTGCCAATATCGGTTCGACTATCGGTGGCTCCCTACAAAAATCGGTCGATCCGATATTGACCGATAGTGCCAATATCGGTCCGATACCGATCCGATTATCGGTCGTTCCCTAGTTATTACAATCAGTGGCGCAACCAGCAAAAAATGCTGGGGGGGGGGGGAAGGCTCACATATAGAAAAAAGACAGTTTGACAGTCTTTTTAGTAACTTTATAAAGTAAAATATGTATTGATGATTTGGTCTGGGGGGGGGGGCTCAAGCCCCCCTGCCCCCCCCTGGTTGCGCCACTGATTACAATATATTGAACAAAATATTTCTTTACATAAGTTGAAAAGTAGCTAAAAGTAATTAAATTATCTATGGATCTAGATGTTCACCCACGCTGATATATATATATTTAGCAATGTTGATTTATATTAATATTTGTATCATTTTGGTTAATTTTTTTTTCTTCAAATTTTAGAGCATTTTTTAGAGTTTATTAAGAAAAAAAAATCTTTCTATTGTATCAAAGCAGCCCCGTAGCGTGAAAATTTTACAGCAGGGGCCAGGCAATAGCAGGGGGGGGGCAGGTAATACATTTAACTTAGTAGAAAAAATTAGCGGGGGAGGGGGCAGACAAATCGCAGGGGGGGGGCGGCCCCCCCTGCACGCTACAGGGCATGTATCAAAGTGATCTATTAATTGGAGGATTAAATAATATTATACGCTATACACAAACAGCACGTACCAGTGGCGTAGCAAGCTTAACTCGTGACCGGGACACAATACCTTTTTAGCGCCCCCTCCCATTTGAAAACCATATAATATTATATTAACATATTATACCATTAGGCGCCCCTCTGTGAGTAGCGCCCGGGGCATGATGCCCCCCCCCCACCAACTATGCTACTGGCACGTTCGTGGGTGTAGACATTTTAAATAGGGTCTATGAATGTATTTTTTTTTTGCACAGGGTCCTGGAATTCCCCATGGAATTGTATTATAAACTGACAGAAAATGTAAGCTTACCGAATACAAAGTCAACTTGCCGCCATATTTTAAAAAAAAAACACAATCAAAGCTAAATAAAAAAAAATGCGAAAAAAAAAAGAAATGAAAAAAATAATTTAAAACTACGTCAACAAAATGTGCGATTTCATGGATTTGATAAGTTCTACGTTATTTTATTCATCTGAGAACCAAACATTTGCAGATAAGTCCGAACAATCATTTATATATATATATATATATATATATATATATATATATATATATATATATATATATATATCATTATCAAAATTAAATACTTTTCTTACAAAAACGAAAACAACAAATGTGACAACATTCACGAAACTATTACATATTAGACACTAAGAACGACTGTACACGACTTAACTCATGTACAACATAATTCATTTTAAAGTCAAAAATTATTCTTCAGATTCTATATACACACATATGGGCAATATACATTATATAATATCAACAACTTTGACATTTTAAACAATAGATGTCACGGACAAATGTCAAGTGTACAAACGATCCATCTTTAAACACAAAGATACACGTATCATGTCTTATTTTACTTACCTTTAAAGAGAATTTAAAAAGAAAAAAAATTAAATAACAAAGTTCTTTAAAACTGAAACAATGTTTCTATATCACCAGAAAAAAAATTCGCTGGCCTTTATATCTAAAGATACAGAATGTATCTCACGATTCTTATAAAAGTGAGGAACTTGACCTCAAGACTCGGATTGATTGGGGAAAGGGGTGGGGGGCGGTGAAGGAAAGAAAGCTTGGACCTCTACACACTAAAAAGCCGAGCGCGCGTGCAAATATCTGCGAGAGAGAGAGAGAGATAGAGACATACACACACACACAGAGCGGATGAGCCAAGCCTAGAGAGAGTGCGGTGAAACCATCTTATGGTTCCAGCGAACATACAGATTGTGAGCCGCCCCTCCCTCTTATTTTTAAAAAAATAATAGCTGACCATTAATGTTAATCTTGTTGAAATAACTAACTACTGCTTTTAAATAATATTTATTGAAGGCATTAGACAGAAAACATCTGCATCGAGTGCCATAGATACATCTGCGTACAACATAAAACATTAAAATACACAAACAGTCATTAGAAGCGAGTGGCCTCACAGAAAGCTATCTTACTATATTGCTTTTTTTAAACATATTCTTAGATACGCGTATTCAAAAATGAGCAGAATTTAGCTTCACTTCCATGGTCGAAATTTTAAAACAGATAATGGACGATGTCATTGTTATAACTGTAAATGATGTTACTGCTTTCAGAAGTATATATTACTGTATGTCAACTATTATGATTAATATACGATGTGTTTTTCTTATGCCATTTTTTACGAACCTATTAAAATAAATAGGCTTACATTATTTCATTTAATACAGTGACTCCTATTGATAGCTAAGTGCACGACACTGATAATTTAAAACACTGTAAAGCCTCGGTTTTTCTGTATTTTTGGTTTTGGTTTTCAGAGATTTATTACCCGCCGGTCGGGTTGAATTCACCAACTCGGAAGCAAGTCTAAGTGTTAAAAGAACAAAGAGGTAAAAGTGACCCCAGATATTGACTTGATTAGGAATATCACCCCCCCCCCAATTGGAGTGCGGTGTCTAAGATCCTGAAGTACAGTGTCTAAGGTACTGAAGTACAGTGTCTAAGGTACTGAAGTACAGTGTCTAAGGTCCAGAAAGTACATTGTCTAAGGTCCTGAAGTACAGTGTCTAAGGTCCTGAAGTACAGTCTCTAAGGTCATGGAATACAGTGTCTAATGCCATGGAGTAAATTGTCTAAGGTCCTGAAGTACAGTGTCTAAGGTCCTGAAGTACAGTGTCTAAGGTCCTGAAGTACAGTGTCTAAGGTCCTGATAGTACATTGTCTAAGGTCCTGAAGTACATTGTCTAAGGTTCTGAAGTACAGTGTCTAAGGTCCTGAAGTACAGTGTCTAGGGTCCTGAAGTACAGTCTCTAGGGTCATGGAATACAGTGTCTAATACCATAGAGTAAATTGCCTAAGGTCCTGAAGTACAGTGTCTAAGGTCCTAAAGTACAGTGTCTAATCCAACGCATCAAAGAAAAAGCCGAGACTAGAAGCTTGAATCTATTACACGTCCAGATCTACATCATTGAACTGGTTAGTGCCATCACTATGTGTTAGGTACAGCATCGCAACAAAGCTCCTTTTCGTGTGCCGAAAAAACCAATCGCTAACTTTTTCTGTTGGCAAAGTAAGTGTCGTTCATGGCTAACCGCCCCCTTCCCTAGTTGCGCTACTCTGGGCAGGTAGCGACCTGGTCAGCAAAAAGATTAGCAGTGGGAAAAAAAAAGCTCCTCCGGTCAAGTTTATCAACCCGCATTAGGAAATCTTTAGACAACCCTCAGAGGTGGAGAGAGGAACATAATATATTTTAAACAGATTGCGCATCACTTCCACCTATATCTCCCACCGCTTATAAATAGGGAAGCGTAGGCGTCGCTCCAATCACCTAAGTATACCCCCCCCCCACATGGCACCTACATTACCATTTCACTCTTGACTTTAACACTGCGACATTGACCCTATACGTGTTTTTTTTTAGGATCTTAGGGACCTAGATTAATTTTTTTTTTTTTTTAGAAAACGTCTATCAGTATTTTATATTTTCAAACGCAGTGTGAAACCAAAAGGTTTCTTGTCAGATTTACTGCAATGATTAATTTACCATATGAGGATTCTCCCCCCCCCCCCGTTTTTTTGGAGGTTAGTTTGGGGGGGGGGGGAGCTTAGGGTGTTAGCGACGCTACTGTCCAACAAAGAGTATCGCAAAGAGTATAAATTCCAAGACACCCCCCCCCCCCGCCGTGCTAGAGAATCAAGTCAGAGACGGACTACAGTCCGTGGGGAGGGGGGGACCACTGGTTCAAAAGAAAACAATGGCCTCTTATGATAAAGAGATACATACAAAATGGTATAAAGTTTGGTCATTGCGGGGGTCCCCTCAAAAGTTCGGTGCTTGCGTTATATACAGACATTAACTACCACCCCCAATATAAAGAATTATATCGGAAAAAAAACAGACACACCCCTTCCTTAACCCCCCCCCCAACAACTTTCATTTGTTATATAGATATGTGAATACTACCCAAGGTATTAACAATGTTTTTTTTTCTTCTTAAACATTACTACGTCAAATGGATTTGAGTTGTTCATACCTAAGTCTTATGTAACAAAGATATCTCAAAGATATCTCTATGGCAGTGCCGTAGCGAGCTTAACTCGCGTCCGGGGCACAGTACCTTTTCAGCGCCCCCCCCCCATATTCGAAAACCATATAATATTATAAGTAAAATATACCATTTAGCGCCCCTTTGTGAGTAACGCCTCTCTTTGCCCACCCCTCTCTACGCCTCTGATCTACGGGTCAATGTATATTTTCTTTTATATAGGTTGCTGTGTTAGAAAGTAAGGTGACATTGCTTTGTATTTCTGTTCTATGGGACGCGCCAACTTTATTAGTCCTTTGTAGAAAGCCGTCAGACTTGTTGTATAGCGCAGACGATAATCTTCAAAAAAAATAATAAATCAACCTTAAAGGTCTGTGAGAGACGTAGGTTTGAAATTAAGGATTATGGAAAGTTTCTGTTTCGAATTATTAAAAGAAAAAAAAATTAAGACCCCCCTCTCCCCTTCCCCCCCAGTACATGAAGATTGTGTTGAGGGTGTTAGGTGGCTGTGGGGAAACATACAATAACACACAGATTGTGTAGTTAAGATTGGAATTAATTATTTTCTCCGTCTGGCTTACGAATAATGTTTTTCTTTTATTATTTTTTTTTCAAAGAATGTGTGCGGCAAAATGTTAAAGTCAGTCCAACTTTGGAAGGAAGTTTAAAAATGTGTGCGCAACACAGCGAGAAGTGGGCCAAGTATCTATGCTCTGTTGTAATGATTGGTATGGGCGCTAGTCAAATTGTGTGCGCGTGCACATAAGCACAGCTTAGACAGAACACTGATAGTGAATGATGCTGCCTGCAAGCGATGTCTAAATGGGTACGGTAATCAGCTGTACGGTGCAGCACAGGGGTGGGTGCAGAGGCAGGAGCATCAAGCGCGACTCCCTGGGACAAGAAAACTAAAAAAAAAAAACAGCACATAACTCCCTTTTTAGAGCATTTTCGAAAAAAAATGCTCTATTGTCCCCGTTTTGTCTGTCTGTCTGTCCGTCTGTCTGTCCGTCTGTCCGTCATCACCCTAGATCTCAACAACCATAAGTCCTAGACCCATGATGTATATATCATTTTGTAGGTCTTGGCCTGCCAAGAAATGACTTTTTTCCATTTTGCGATTTGACCTCTCAGGGCCAAAATATAAGAGTTTTTTTATGTACCGTTTTGCTTATATTTTAAATATAAATAATAAAAGCTAATCAAAGGGGCGCAATCATTATTTATTTTTGTAACAGCTATTCAACATGACTTACTTCCCGTACTTTATATAAAACAACAATTGACGGAGTTTTCGGACGATTAAATGACTACAATTTAGAATGTTTCAATTATGAGTCCTATTTCAGTCACATATAGGTCACGTGACTGGTCTCGATGCACCGTCCTGATGCTAGCGCCTAGCGCCAGTACAAAAACCCAGCAATAAACAATCGGCTTGAAAAAGATTTCTTCAATGACAACTTTGCAGCACAACTCAATCAACCAAACGTCATCATTTGTGGGGACTTCAATCAAGATTTCAAAGAGCCCGGGGCAGAAATTGAAAACTTCTTCGAAACAAACTTCAACATTGAACTACTTTCACCAAGATTGGCAACAACAATTTATCAAACAACAATTGACGGAGTTTTCGGACGATTAAATGACTACAATTTAGAATGCTTCAATTATGAGTCCTATTTCAGTGACCACAAACCACTTGTAGTTAGATTTAAGAGAAAATAATTTTGTTTTCAATTATAAAGAAACGTCTTTTTAATATCTTTTTTCAGAGATATGCATTACACAATTGAATTTGTAAACATTTCCAAAATTTACAAATATTTACTGAAAGATAGCATACGTACTGATACATAATACGAAAATGCGTTAACACGTCCTGTGTCCAGAATGGAACAGGCTTAATTGTTTGTTTCACTTGGTCTTTTATTTCCACAGCTTTCATCCTTTTAAAAGAAGCCAAGTATTTTCTTCTATGCCCCGGGCCCTTAACCTTTTTACGTCGGTTTCTGGTGCAGCACACATTAATTAAACGGTGACACACTCACACACAGAGAGATACAAACGCATTCACGTTGATTTGTAAGTACATATCTATGTAAGTTTCTTGGATCGTTTATGTTGATTTATATGTACATATTTGCAGAACTTTTTTTGGTTAAAAAAATAGGTGCCGGTACTCAGTGAGGAATTGCCTAACTTTTAACTACCAGTTCGCACCTCGATGCAAGCTAAATCACAACTGCAAAGATACTAAATGCAGAGGCGTAGCGAGGGGTGGGCAAGACAACTCGCGCCCGGGGCATTTTACCTTTTTAATACCTTTTTAGCGCCCCCCATTCGAAAACCTTATAATATTATATGTAAAATATACCATTTGGCGCCCCTGAACCTCGGCGCCGGGGACATATATACCACCCGCCCCCTAGCTACGCCTCAGACTAAATGTTTAAAACATATTAATAATATAATAAATTAATTAATAAACGTTAAAATGCAAGAAAAGTAATAATTTGTCCCCACATTGAAAAAGGTGCCGGTACGCAGTACCGGTGCGTACCGACACAAAAAAAAGCATGGTACTTCGATCGACTATGTTTGTGGGTGAGAGTTGTGTTTTTGTCTGGGGTTATGAATGTATTGTCACTTAAGGAATAACTTAACGAATCAGTGATAACTTAAAATCAAAATTTAACCCGTTCCTAAAAGTCGTTCAATTTCCAAATCGAAAGAGCCCATAAGATTTGTTTTAAAGTGTATAAATCATTTTAAATGGATCAATTAGCTATTGGGTCTCTTTCTTTTATAACAAATATAATCCTATTCAAATTTACGAGAAATTATAAAATATTTCTATGAAAATTTCGCTAAGTTGTAAATAAATAAATAAATAACAGTAAGAAACTTAAAAATTAGTTCATATAGAGGCTGCAAATATCACATGAAATAATCATACTACATCTTAAAACAAGTTGAAATGTTATAGAGAGCTCGAATGCAAGGAAAAAGAAATATAAAACAACAACAAAGAAACGATAAGTGCGCATTCGAAAAGAAATGCTATTTCAGATCCGAAATAAAATATTCTTAAAAATCACGGTAAATCATGTTCGATTTTTACTTTGTATGGATTTAGACTTATATATATATATATATATATATATATATATATATATATATATATATATATATATATATATATATATATATTCACCAGTTGCTAATCTTTCGGTAGATAGTAAGATTGTCAGGCTCTAGTAATCACTTTACAAAAAAAGTAAATATCAAACGTTGTGTATACAAAACCCTTATTGTGCAACTTAAGAAAAATTCGTACAGGTACAGATTATACTTGTGCGACGGATGGCCGAGTGGTGTAGATACTCAACTGTCAACCTGAGACGGCTGGGCGTAGTGCTAACCAGCCCCGTAGCCAAGGGGGGCACTGGGGGGCCGTGCCCCCCCCCCGCTAGGTGTGGAGTGCCCCCCGCTTAAAAAGAAGAAAAAGAGGAAAAAAAATAAAGAAAAAGTAACTAAAATGAGAAAGTACCCCCTTGCTGGGTATTGGTGCCCCCTGCTTACTTTGACCTGGCTACGGGCCTGGTGCTAACCATACAATCCCTTTATATGCAGAGATTATAGAAACAGATGAATTATACCCTTCATCTGCCCAGATGGCCCGTTTGGGCTTAGGGATTACAGATTATAAAATTCTCTTCTTCTCTTATAGTAACAGTTTTAAGTAAAAGCCTGTGTTTATTGATCTGAGCCAGCTGTGTGAGTGTCAATAGCAATGATCCTCGTACAGATAAATACATTCATTTTCTTTGTGGCATTACATCATTTGCCTACAAGCTTTTTTGAATTGATGTTCGATCTCCGGTGAGGACCAATGGATAATTCGGGTCATGATTTCCCCCATTATGTCCATTAATAAAAAAAAATATTTTGCTTCATACTTCTACAAGACTTGAACTTGAAATTATTAAAACATTTTATTATCATGTAGAATCTACAGTTCCATAGCAGGCCCGAAAATGAGCTATAAGATTTGAGGACAGACCAATAGAAAGTGAGCCTTAGTAAAAACAAAATATAAAATCGCATCTCAAGTCAAAGCACACACACAAAAAAAAAAAACAGCATCTGTCTAGTATTTCACTAGAAATATAGTTTTATAGATTGTCAAGGTTGGTAAGATTAATAAAAAGCAGGACCTATAAAATGTTTGATTTATGATAATGATTACATAAAAAAAAAGAAAAAAAAAAGAAAATACATTTAAAATTTCTGATTCTCTAGTTTGTCAAATTTTTTTTTAAGATTCTAAGTTACTTTTTTTTTTTAAATTCTAATCCATTATGATCCAATATGTTACCTGAAAATGTTATGCTTATTTAAGATTCGAAATCTCATAAAGTTTTTACAACAGTTGTTTTTTATTCTAATCCATTATGGTCCAATATGTTACCTGAAAATGTTATGTTTAATTAAGATTCTAAATCTCATAAAGTTTTTACAACAGTTGTTTTTTATTCTAATCCATTATGGTCCAATATGTTGCCTGATTCAATAAAACTGGAGGCCCCGTTAAGAAAAGTAAGGAATCAGAGGTATGCGGATCTTGAAATTAAGCGTCCGCGTCCGTCCATGGATTTCTATCAATGATCCGCGTCCGCAGAATCTTACAACATTGGTTTGCAGTCAGTCCGCGCGTCCGCATTGCTGAAATTTAGCTGTTGAAATGACTTGAAAATTTTTATGATAACGCTAAAGAAAATTATTAAAACATGAAATAAAAAGCAACACAAGATTTTTTTATTCAAAAAGCTACTTTTATTTATTGATTTATTTTCAGATTCAGTGGCAAAAGTTTACGAATAAGTAAAGTATCTATTAAAACTAAATTATTATAGGCAAGGGCGCGAGGATCCGCGTCAGTCCGCGAGTCCGAAACTTAACCATACGAAGCTTCCGCTGTCAGTCCGTGGAAAAGTCTGCAGATCAGCGTCCGCAAGCGGACGCGTCCGCTGTCCGCTCTTCTCTGTAAGGAATGTTCTTTTATAGCTCCCTTTGCCTTTCGCCAAATTCAACATTCCTTCACTGGGCTTAAGGGCGTCTAGCGTTTTGAAACCTTTCTGCAGTAACTGAGCACATTTAGGTTAAGTCTATTGTGTAACTATAAAGTATGGATTCATTTCAGAAGATCTATGCGTCGACCTTATATTAGCCAAAATACATCTCATTCTTTTAACTATTATTGCATGCATAGCAAGCTCAAATAAATGCTAAATTTAAACACAAACAAACTAATTTCTCAGACTAGCTTTTTTTCTATCACTGCTTTCTATCAAGCTAAATTTAAAAAAAAGTGAGCAACACCCTATGCAACATAAAATTAAGACACTCCAGCATCTATTACCCCTCCCTCCCCCAATTCAACCAAAACACAAGTTTACAAGTGTTTATATATATATATATATATATATATATATATATATATATATATAAGCCATGTGTGTTCTATGGATTTATGTGGCAAGAATAATACACAAGCATTCGAGTACCTATTGTTTTTAAACTGGGTGGATTTAGGGACATCGATCGATTTAGAGAAAAGACCAGGGTCTCATATTGGTCTCAAACTCGGGACATTCCGCTTAGTGTTGAGCTCCCTACCACACTGCCACTCCGTCCCTTAGTCATTAATGAAATCATTGAAACGTTCAAGGGAGCAGCGATAGAAGCATTCGGCAGCTGGCGTCACTTGAGTTCGAACCCGTGACAAAAGATGCGATGACCTGGCTCACAACTTTACCTGCACCGAGTCGACGAATAAATTTGATCATGCTCTATTAATTAATACTTGATATCCGCATATCAATTATCAATAGTGAAGTAAAACGTCAAGGCGTTTAATAGATTTGAAAGAATTTAAAACGGACAACAGCGTAGAGATAAATCAATACTGGAAGTTGAAATGTCAAGATATTAATTTGCAGGCAGACGACATTGGTTCACTAGAAAAACGACATGAAATGTTTCTCATCGTTTTGAATTGTTAACAATAAAATGCACGTAGTTTAAAAAAATAAAAGTCTTACATTTTCTGGAAACACTTAGTGTTCCATTTCATCTTTATTAATATGAAAAAAAAAGCTCTATTACTTCTTGAAACATATTTAAATTTCACGATTCTGTCTAAAAATAATTAAATAAACAATACTTATGATAAACTATTTACTTCATTTACTGAACGTGTTTTGTATCTTTTTATAACTTCAGTACTTTTTATGCTACTTTTTTTTTTGAGTTTGGGAGGGGATGTCAATACAATCATATATAATGTTTCATTGATGACACTGAAATGTAACCTGCTCTTACCCATATAAATATGTATACACAATTATTTTTAATAGTATTCTAATAGGACAATTCATCGGAAGTCGGAATTGAAAGTTTTCGGAATATCGGAATGGACTCCCCCCCCCCCCACTGGTGCGTACACCCGTTAATCTCGCATCTCTCTATGGCACATGAGAAATAGTAAAGCTGTTATCAGAAGTAATCCTATGAGCTCACGATCCTATAAACAAACAAAAACATAGAAACATAAGGAATTATTGACTGGGGGGGGGGAGAGCACTCAATATTTAAACTCACATTATATTATTGACAATAAATATTAATCACGCAGTAAATATTTGCCATATATTAGGAGAGTTACAACTGCAGATAGGCCTACATTATTTTTTTGTAAAGTTTCAGCTCTAGTAAAGTAAGCTCAGTCGCTGAGTAGCAGATAATTATATTTTTCGGGCTGGGGTAATATATTCTTTTTTTTTTACTAGTGGATGTCATCTCAGTGCTTTTTTGTAAAAAAAAATAGGTGCCGGTACTCAGTTCGCACCTCGATGCAAGCTAAATCACAGCTTCAAAGATACTATTTTAAAATAACTAAATTTTAACAAATAATAATATAATAAATTAATAATAAACGTTAAAATATAAGAAAAGTAATATTTTTCCCCACATTGAAAAAGGTGCCGGTACGCCGTACCGGTGCGTACCGGCACAAAGAAAGCACTGGATGTCATTAAATACTTTATGAGAATGTTATTTTGTGTGTTAGGACATGGTTAGGACGTGCGATACAAATTTTTTTTCGTTTTTTTTTTTGTAAAGCATTACCACGAAAAAAATTATCCATGTATTAATTATTTAGCTATTAATTAACAGGATTAATAATTATCGCACAAATGTTTCCCCTCTGACATTTCAACCTTTAAAAAAAAACAAAAAAACAATGCTCTTTACTGTAACCGCTCTTTGTTCTAATGGATAGAAAAAAATATACAAACATAATAACCCATACACAATTTACCAGTAATCCTTATTCATTTCATTTTTGGAGAAGAATGCCCTTTGTAAGCATTTTTTTTTTTTGCTGCATCCCAATAATAATGTAAAGTCGAATCTGTTGTGTAAATGTGTCAATTTTCTGAACCATCTCTCTGCTAAAGAGTTATTTATAGATATAAAAAAGGCGATGGACATGTTTTATATCCTGGCCACTGATGTACTGGTAAAATAAGAAGAAAGGGAGCGCATAGTGGGAGAAAAAAAAAAAGTGGGAGTTGTCGGGACATTAAAAAGTACTGGAGGAACGAGTTCCGGTTCTGAAAAAAGGTAAGGGAACGCCCTCCCAATTAGACCTGCCAGCCGAATTTTTTTTTAAGTTTTGGCTGGCTGACATAATTTTTCGGGTGATAGCCGGCGTAGCCGAACTTGACCATAAATTGAGTAAATTGACATTAGCGGCTGATTTTCAGCTGATTTTTGGCAGATTACGAGATATTTGGCTAAAATCCGGCTGACGCCTAGACAATATTGAATTGATAAAACTTCAGCAATAAAACAATTTTACAATACTTGGGGAAAAGTTTTATTATTTAAAACAACAGAAAAAAATCAGTTTTATCATCATCATCTTTTCAAGTGAAGTATAGACTGAATCATCATCAGTGCTGAATTCCAACACGTTGGACATGATGCCTTCACTGACTTATCATTGTGTCTATGACTGTCATTGATGGCGTAAGGGGGGGCAAGCCAAAATTCAAGGGGGGGCGGCGCCCCCCCTTGGAAATTTAAGGAGGGGCAAGACAAAATATAACCGAAAGACAAATTTTACCCCCTTAATTCTATAATAGAATATAGTAATTCTGTAGCAAGTATTTAATCCATATTATTAAAAAATAATATATTAAAAAAATAAAAATGAACATTGAGCACTTCTGTCGTCAACTGATTCGTAATGTCAGTTTGTTTACAAATTTAATAGTGAAATTAGATCAGAAAATTACTGATAATTATCATGAATGATGATGAATAAGAAACCGGAAACGGGAAACTCAATAAACAAAAAGTAATTTATGAAAAGATAATAAATAATTGTATTTGCTTTAAAAATTACATTTGCCGTCATTCGGTAGATGGCAATACTTCTCTATACTTATAAGACGCATTTGCAAATCTGTCTGTCTGTTCCCTTAAAACTCAAGATCCAGACAACCAAATAACGTGAAATTTGATACACGCAGTGGCGCAACCGGGGGGGGGGGCTCAAGCCCCCCCCAGGCCAAATCATCAATACATAATTTACGTTATAAAGTTACAAAAAAGACTGTCAAACTGTCTTTTTTCAATATATGAGCCCCCCCCCCCAGCATTTTTTGCTGGTTGCGCCACTTGGTACACGTACACAAAATTACATGGGGAATGTTCTTAAACAGGTTTCGTTCCATCTCAATGGGTAATTTAATTGTAATTAATTATTTTGGATATCAAAGACATGAAAATTGGCAAACTTTTACCCTGATTTCAGGTTTTACGAGCTACTCTCCCACATAGCTAACTTACTATAAATATGATCGGTACGGGGAACCAAATATCACATTACTTACTACATTATTACATTCCTTCATCCATAGGAATTGTTATCTTTTGATACAGTCATGCCTAAGAGAGAGAGAGAGGGAGGGAAAGAGGGAGGGAGGGAGAGAGAGGGGGAGGGAGGGAGGGAGGGAGGGAGGGAGAGAGGGAGGGAGGGAAAGAGGGAGAGAGAGGGAGGGAAAGAGGGAGGGAGGGGAGGGAGAGAGAGAGGAACTGCCAAAAATGTTGTGTATCACATTGCTTTAAGATAAATGTACCCTTTTATTGCAATTTGCATGCAAATAAACCCTTTTTTACGCGTCTTATTTTAAATCTTAATTAAACGTCAAATTACGCTTCTTAAATAAACAGAAAACATTATTTTAAACCCGGGCAAAGCCGGGTACTTGCAACTAATTTTAAAATATGCCACAACAACTCTCAATAATGTGATTACTGTAAAATGCCAATTCTTTATAATTTCTTTCAAATATTAAATTTAAGAAATAAATCAAATGAATTATGAAAATGAAAATGACACATATAAACTAAAATGAATTACAAAGTTAAAAAAGTTAAAATTTTAGGGGGGGCAGACTGGACATTCAAGGGGGGGCAGAGGCCCCCCCTTAAAAGTTTAAGGGGGGGCCTCTGCCCCCCCTGCTCCGCCGCCAGTGGCGTTAGTGCTGCTCTCAGAGGCATCCAATATTGATGCACTAAGCTCATCATCTACAAGAAGCAATATACACACTGAAGACATGCCTTCTTTCAGGGTCTTTATCATTTCTTTATCCTCTGCGAATGCTGCATCGTCTTCTATAATTGCGGTCTTGAAATTCTTCATTTTTATTGATGCTGTCGGTAGTAATAAGGTGCAATACGTATGCTGTAAAGTGCTGATAAGAGTCAACTTTCAAAAGCTTTGACGTCTTTATCATAGTTGCACCACCATCATGGCAGCTAGTATTTTGTGATCAACAGAAAAGCTTTTCAAGACAGAGCTGATATGGTCAGCAAGGTCATGTGCAACAAGATTAAGTAATGCGACAGTTAATATAACGGCGAACGAAATACGGCGGCTAATGAGGCGCGCCGCATATTTCTCGGCGGATTTACGGCGGACGAAAATTCGGCGGCGTAGCCGGCTGAGGGGGTCTACTCCCAATGCACATCTGATCCTGGCAGGTCTACATTAGTACTTGTCAAAGTTGCAAGGTCAACTAAGCACTCTCAGGATCCAGGGCTAAATAGGGTACACATTTGGTAGTGGGGGTCAGAATATCCCCAATTTGTCAAAACTATTTGAGACCCAACATTGGCAAGCGGTGGCCTTACGGTGTTTTTATCTAGTCGTAAGAAGGTCTCTGATTTGGTGGCTAATAAAATCAAACTCGACCCCCCCCCCCCCCAGCGTTGTTTCTTTTCTAATATGTTTCTTGACCACTTCATCACTTGTCCAATAATTATTTCCGCAGAGATACTATTGTCTGCAGTTCTTAGCAATTGAACCTAACCTGCTTGTTGAAATGCTAAGCTAATCTACATGTGGATATTCAGCCAGTTTTTGAAACTCATATGACAGCAAGCTTATCAAAAGGCTAACTAGGCGGTTGCCTCTAGTTATACGAACGGATCATTTCTGATTACTAATTGAAATAAACCGTTTAATATATAATAATTTGGTGTTTAATACAATTATTAGGTGTTTAATAAAATCATTAGGTGTTTCACGCTATCTTAAGGTGACTATTAGTGAAACTTTAAGAACTTACAATGGGGGGGGGGGGGCCTTCTGTTTTTTAATGCCCCTTAGTACCTCAAAATTCTGTGCCTTATAGGACAAATCACATATTGCAATCAAAGTAGAAATGGCCAGCTTTGAACGTAATGTATTAGTTACAAAGCATTATACAGAGACTGTAGAACTTCAATGCTTGGATTAGAATCACAAGAAATGCAAAAAAAAC
>JAGDYQ010000002.1:3993077-4025734 GCA_021962125.1 Bulinus truncatus | reverse complement strand
TTTGTTTTTACGTCATAACCGTATGTTTTTACGCCATAACCATAGTTTTCTTTTTACGTCATAACCATAGTTTGTTTTTACGTCATAACCGTAGTTTGTTTTTATGTCATAACCGTAGTTTGTTTTTACGTCATAACCGTAGTTTGTTTTTACGTCATAACCGTAGTATGTTTATAATAATATGTCATTCTACTTCGTCAAAATCTCTGAATTTGTTTGCCTTTAGTTCCACCTATGATTTTTTTTTTCAAAACATTCCAGTGGTCAAGTTATTGTATGACCGAACGACAACGGGCATGGATCTCAAACCCTATCGATAAAGCTTTAATTTGGTCAGTTGATGACGAGGATGAGCATCTGTTCCAAGAGGTCATTTAAAAAAACATTCAAGAGCTACAAGACAGATGTCATCGGAGCATGAACCGACTTTACAAAAACAAACAAACAAACAAACAAACGTGAAATAACCTTCACACGGTCACCATGGCAACATGACCACTTCCTGCTAGTTGTTAATTGTATGCTTGTTTGCCTCTATCCCACCGGCCATCATTGATTCCTCCCCTCTCTCAGACTTATGTATAATGTACGGACATCATCGCACTGACCGCTGGTGTCCTCATTTGCATTAATTGACGGTCGATGACCCCTCCCCACCCCCACACACCCCCAACCCATAACACCCTCCCCCCCAACCTCTCCCCCAGGGGGCTCTCTCTCATACCCACACTCCAGTGTGTGTCGTGTCCACGATGTTACCCGTTATGCAGATGATCTCTGTAAGTGTTTACGGCGAATAATTTAAATACGAATATATATATATAGAGAGAGAGAGAAACGCTTAACACCCAGACGCGCATGGTGGTGGGGTGTGAATTGGGACAAGGAGTTCATTGTGTTTAAAACACGGAGTTGTGTTTCTCTTGGCCGAATGAATATAAGCGACGGTTTTTTTTTTTGAGGGGGGGGGGGGCGCAGGGGCGTATGGAAGGTGCGGACAGACGCTGTTGTAAGAAAAAATAAATGGAGTCCGGTCATTTAGGGGCAGTGGTTCCCCAACCTTTTTTCTTGTCGCGGACAGGTCAATGTTTGATCATTTCACCGCGGCCCGCTGGGGGATGGGGAGGGAAGGGGGGCGTTGTCTATTTATATTTTACAATGTTTTGATTTACGATGTCGGAGCCCGCTGACAGCCCGCTCAGCTCCAGGTTAACTTCGCGTCCATTGAAAGTCTTAACACAATCCCGAGAGAAATACACAACAGTAACTAACCAAGAACCATTTGATGCGCGTACCTGTACCGGTCCGCGACCCCCGGGGGGGGGGTAGGGAAACAATGATTTAGGGGACATGTTCTGTAGTCTCTCCCCCCCCCCCCATGTTCTCAATTAAGAAGTTTTTTGAACTCTTAAGTGATACAACATATTGACAACAACCACATCCTATTGACTTTCAGTTGATACAGGAAACAGACCCCAACGTGGCGACATATCAATTAACGTAGGATTGCTGGTGTTGTTATCTTGTATCAGATGATAAAAAATGCCTACCACATAGATCAAATGCTGGTACAAGTGTGTGTGTGGGGGGTGGGCTGCAACCGGAACATGTGCTAGAGGCCCCCTTTCATTAGAAGGCCCTGACCTGGTAATTTGCTATAGATTTACTTAGCGATTAGTGTGAGAGAGAGAGAGTGTGTGTGTGAGAGAGAGAGACAGTGAGAGAGTGAGAGTGAGTGAGAGAGAGAAAGAGAGAGAGAGACAGATCAGATGTCCCACCCCCATCTGGAGAAGACTGTCAGGGGTGACCACTGACTGACCACTCCGATGAATTTGCAAGTGCAGCAGCCGCACTGAAATGATGACCACGGTTCTGGTTCGGTATTTTTTAGAATATGCTATCAGGCGCGCTAATTTCTGACCGTCGGGATATAGTGGACTTGACGGTGAGGATGGACGGCCAGGCTGACCAACACAACACATGGACGTTTATAATCAACACACGGATATCAGCAGGACTTTGGCTCAAACCGTACAGTACCACCCCCCACCACTCCTACCCTGGGGATCTACTGCGGTCCGGTACTGGTGATTTTAACCAAAACAAAAAAAGGGGGGGGGGTAGGAGGTGTAAATATTTGATGCCCTGTGCCGACACTACTGGACAGACGATCCTGCAACGGCTGACGTCTTACAGCCTTCATGTCTGGCCGCTTACCAAGCTGAACTACAAATTTAATGAAATATGCACCAGTAATATAGAGCGCGCGGGGTGGGTGTGTGGGTGGGGGAGGGGTTTAAAAAAAAGGCGAACGGGTACATGATATGTGTATATAGGTTGCAGCCTGACGAACTGTAGTACGGGGTAAACTGTACACTATACTGATAAACTGTACCGGTACAGTAGTACGACTTAAAGCTGGGAAATAAAATTACAGGTTGCAACTTGCTTGACTGTAGTAGGGCCAGAGCAGGAATTACGTATAAGCTTGGGGCCCCCACTTTTAGGGGGGGGGGCAATAATCGTCCGAGTGAGCGATTGTCATATATAATTAAATATTTTGCACCGACATATAATATCTGGATTTATACAGGGCTCCCATATCTCAAATACCTTAAGGGGGGGGGGGGCTCATCAGGTCTAAATCCGGCCCTGGGTAAGGGGGGGGGGACACTATACTGGTACACAGTAGTACGAATTAAAGCTAGGAAATAAAATAAAGGTTGCAATCAGCTATACTGTAGGGGGTGGGGGGGGGGGAAAGCACGATAAAGGTTTGATGGGTTGAAGGTCTAAATTGTGCCCTATCTGAACATTGTAGTTTATGGGTTGAAGGTCTAAATTGTGCCCTATCTGAACATTGTAGTTTATGGGTTGAAGATCTAAATTGTGCCCTATCTGAACATTGTAGTTTATGGGTTGAAGGTCTAAATTGTGCCCTATCTGAACATTGTAGTTTATGGGTTGAAGATCTAAATTGTGCCCTATCTGAACATTGTAGTTTATGGGTTGAAGGTCTAAATTGTGCCCTATCTGAACATTGTAGTTTATGGGTTGAAGGTCTAAATTGTGCCCTATCTGAACATTGTAGTTTATGGGTTGAAGGTCTAAATTGTGCCCTATCTGAACATTGTAGTTTATGGGTTGAAGGTCTAAATTGTGCCCTATCTGAACATTGTAGTTTATGGGTTGAAGGTCTAAATTGTGCCCTATCTGAACATTGTAGTTTATGGGTTGAAGGTCTAAATTGTGCCCTATCTGAACATTGTAGTTTAGGCTAGCAGTTAAAAATCGGATGAAAAAAAAACAAAAAAAGAAAAATTCTTAGCCGCCATGGCTAGCGTTAGGGTTAGTGTTATTATCATTGTATTCGTTCATGAGTTAATCTAACAGATCATGTTGTCGAGTTAAAAGAATTCCAGACAAATGTCTTAGCAAAGATGAGCGTCGATGGAGTTCAGACATTAAAAAAAAAAAAAGTTTTTTATGTTTGTGTTGACGAATTCCAAATATGAATATCTAAACACTAAAGTTAAGTAAACCTATTATATCATATCTAAACACTAAACTTGAGTAACCTATTTTATCATATCTAAACACTAAACTTAAGTAACATGTTATATCATATCTAAACACTAAACTTAAGTAACCTATTTTATCATATCTAAACACTAAACTTGAGTAACCTATTTTATCAATCTGTCCATGTTTACAATACACTTCTCATCCCTTACGCTGCCTACATTTCTTACAGCACTCACGAGTCTCGCCAGTCAAACAAAAGAGATCCAGTTCTGCTCTTTTCAAGTGAGGTATAAATCCATTACAAAACCCGTCGTCCGTTAGTCCAATTTCTAAATCGTACGCAATTCTGTTTTTTTCCCTCCCCCCCCCCTTATTGTCTCCCCTTTCGTTTTCTTAACGTCCCTGTTCCACAGACTTGACACTCCGGACAATGGAACCATGTACGTATCCATTCATCTCACTTCCTTCCTATCTATATCCCCCGCTTTCTTTTTCTTACTTTCTCTCTTGCCTCAACCAATCAAAAGATTCCCCACCCCCCTCTAACACCCCCAAGGCGATGGCCGTGCCAAGACTTATACTAATCCGTTGTGTATATTGTGTCCCGGTTATTTGGTTGCGGTCAAAGGTCCGGGTATAACCCCGGGGGGGGGGGACGAAACATAAATAAACATTTTAATTTAACAATCCTCACACTACCTCCCATGTCTACTATGCCCTGATGCCCTTTATTTGTTATACACCCCCCTCTCTCCCAAATAACATACATTTAAAACTATTTTTTTTTGTCAATGAAGGTAGACAAAAAGAAAACCCCGCGTTGATTGGCCTTAGGGTTATTGAAATTAAAAAATATATATATTCATCGATTTTTTTCGATACTTTCTAAAAAAAATCAAAAAGTTTGGACATTTTTTTTTAAATTTAGTTTTATTATCTTTTTCGGTAGAATCAAAGAAAAAAATTTCTTGCTTACGTGAAATTAAGTTTTTGTGTTTTTTTTTTTTTAAATTTGATTTCACCAATCATGATGGGGAGAGGCGAGGTTGGTTGTAGGAGCAAGGGGGGGGGGGGGTAAATTCGTTTTGAGAAAATAACATTTTTCTTTTCTCTGCTCGACATTATATAGGTAGTGAGCCTAAACAGTTATAGAGAATGATATAAATAGAACACAGGGGATTTCCTGTAATTAAAATCTCTGTGTGCGTTATTGTTCTTGTTTTTTTTTTATTTCTGTGTATAAAAAAAGGCTTGTTTTGACGTCATCAAAATTGTATTCAATTTGTTGTCTGACCTCAATTTGATAACTTAAACATGCCCCGACCGGGACTTTCAACGACCGAGTACATTTTGATACTTTGGACTTGGAGGGGGGGGGTGTCAATAAACAACTGGGCTAGATTCATTAACAATGAGAACTTATTTATGTTTTGTTTTGAATCATTTCATTTATTGAACCTCTGAAACGGTCCCCCCCCCCAGACGTCAATGAAACGGTGGTCTAGATAAGTCGTCTGCTAAAAAATTCTCATTAGGCCTCGTATGGACAGATTCGTTGACATATGTAAACATTATGTTACATAACATACATTTGTATCACATGTTTTGATTTGTGTGTATGTGTGCGTGCAATTGTGTGTGTGTGTGTGTGAGTTGGTTTAGAGAGTGTGTGGGGGGGGGGGAGAGTTGTGTGTGTGTGTGTGTAAAAAATGTATCAATTCCATTGTCAACGTAAGTCTTACCAAGACAACTACAAATCAGACACAGACAAAAAGTCCCGGTGCCTGTTTCAAAATAAGAAATAGAAATTCAATAAAACGATTCTTCTTTAAAAATTGAAAATAAATTTCAAATGTCAATTTTTGTTGTTCTTTTATTTTATTTTTGTGTTCACCTCGCCTGAACTTTGATTAGAAAATGTTGGCCTTAATCTTCGGGGAAAACTTCCAAAACATAAGGCCTGGGAGTGGGGTGGGGGGGGGGGAGGAAGAGCGGGAGGATGAAGCTTTAAACAGCAGACGACATGAGGAATACAACACACACAAAAAAAGACATTAGAGAAATAAATTAGAAGCTGGACTTCCGTTGCTGCCACAGAAATCAGATGTGTCTTAGCAACGGATGTGTCTCAGCAACGAATGTGTCTTAACAACGAATGTGTCTCAGCAACGAATGTGTCTCAGCAACGAATGTGTCTCAGCTCTCAACAACGAATGTGTCTCAGCAACGAATGTGTCTCAGCAACGAATGTGTCTCACCTCTCAACAACGAATGTGTCTCAGCAACGAATGTGTCTCAACAACGAATGTGTCTCAGCTCTCAACAACGAATGTGTCTCAGCAACGAATGTGTCTCAACAACGAATGTGTCTCAACAACGAATGTGTCTTAACAACGAATGTGTCTCAGCAACGAATGCGTCTCAACAACGAATGTGTCTCGAAAATGTGTCTCAACTAAATCTGCTCTCTACAAGCGACGTTCATGTAATTATTCGTTGTCACAGGTTATCTGACCAAGCAGACTAACATTTCATCTTGGGTGTCGGTCAGTTGATGGTCAGCAGCGGGCGGGACATGAGACAGAAAAAAGAGGGGGGGGTCGTTTATACAAAATACTTGGAGGTGGTGTTTTTTTGTTTTTTTTAAAAAAGGTGTGGCGCCCCACAGTGTGTCGCCGACACTCTATTGTGTCATTCTTAATGCGGGGTGACACGGTGGCATTTATCAGAAGGTACCGCGACATTTATGGTGACATTTAGACATTGTCATTTGATTATCAGACACTTTTAAACAGACGATAACCAAAACTGCGGCAAAAACAGGGAGAGAGAGAGAGATGCCCTTGGCATAGACAGGGCATCTGCGATGCCAGAGACATTTGTCATTTCCCCCCATACCAAGATGACCTTCCCTTTGATCTCAGATAACGTGACGGCATCCAGCGCTAGGAAAAAAAATAACTTTTTACCTGAAAACCGTCAAAGGTCAGCGTAAAAGGTCAAGCGAGCGGCTCTGGGGAAACTTAGGCGTGAGCAGGACACAGACCGTTTGGAGCAAGGGAGATGGGAGTATTTTTATTTCAATGGGGTGGGGTTGGGTGTCTTGCGGGGATGGGGGGGGGGTGTTGTGTGGACTGCCGGGGCGCCGACATAATTTGTCGTAATTTAAGGCGCCATCAAGAGACAGTAGGGAGAAGCCACAGTTGATCGCCGTATCGAAAGGAAGAAGGAGGGGGGGATGGGGGAAGAGGTGTGTGTGTGCGCGCGTGGAATGTTAGGATTTCTCTTTAAGAGGGTAGGGGCGCAGGATAATCTGGCGAGAAGAAGAATTGATGAAATGTTAACATTTAATAAAAGTGTTAACAGCTTTGAGAAGAGGGAGGGGGTGTGGGGGGATCAGACGGTAGCGTTGTAGGGTAAAGGTGTAAAGAGAAAGAGGGGGGTGGGAGGGTGAAAGGGGGGGGGGTTACGGTAGTGATGGATTGTCTTTGAGGAGAAATCGTCTGTAAGAAAAGGTAAAAACGTAAAACACCAAAAAACCACAAACAAACACACATACACACGCACACACACACACAAACACACACGGACAGAGAGAGAGAGAGAGAGAGAGAGAAATTTTACCTCCCCTAAAATTATTACCTTGTCGAAAACCATGATACCTTCACATCAATAATACAAAGTTTAAAAAAAAATATATATATATCAAATTTGTATGACGACAGGTCATGGTCGTTATCATTCATTTACCCCCCCCCCTTTCCATACACACACACACAATCCCACACACGCACCAATCTCTCCACAGGTAAATGAAGCGAGCGGCTAGGAGGGGGAAGGGGGTGTAGGGTTTTAATAAACAAACAAATAACAATAACTAACAACCTACCCGGGAGTTTGACTACCACTGCCAGCAGACGACTCCCCCCCTCCACATACACCCTCCTACGTCACTAGGGTGTAAAAGGGTGGGGGGGGGGGAGATAGTAGTCAAACGAAATTCGTCTACCTAAGGGTGCAGGAATTGAACCCGCGGGAATCAGAGCTTATCGCGAGCGACGGTCGGGTGCCGCTAGACATACGTAATCCAGTTTGTATAAGGAGTCTGGCATATTAACATTGAGTGTAACTTGTCGGAGGACTGAAGAAGAATACTCTCAGACCGAGGGGCGGGCGGCGGGGGGGGGGGGGAGGGCGGCGTCCATTTTTTTTTGTACAATCTTGAACCACGACGAACGGTACCCGTGTGCAAAGTGTACCGTGTGCAAAGTGCCGCCGAGTTGGTATGCAAAGTGCCGCCGAGTTGGTGTGCAAAAAAAAGGTGATGTATCGTCTATAGTTGAAATAATGCAAGGTATGGTATTACAGTGTTCAGCCCATCACAGAGACCACAGTTGTGGCAAACCTTTTTTTTTAGGGGCCGCGTGATCCCAAAATTTCAACAAAGGAAGTGACATTTTTGTCTCGTGGCGACTGAAGAAGAGTCTCTGCGTGCCGACTGTGGCGCGCGTGCCATAGGTTCGCCAACACCGGCACTGACAACTGCACGAGTTGAGACCGTACAGTTTGACACTACACAGACACGCCCCCATACATACATACGTAGACAATGGAGGGTTCCAGCAGCTCATCCTACACAGATAGGTGCTTCACATCCGCGGTTATCATCCAGTGGGTAGGCGTACGCCAAAGGGGGGGGGGGGGAGAGAAGTACGGGGGAAAGCTTGTGTAGCCTTACGCAGTGACATTTTAATTTTTCGTTTTAAAGAGCTTAAGAGTGAGGGGTACCGGCGAGCATACTTTCGCACCCGTTGGGGTAGAGTGGCGGGAAAAAAAAAGGTGGGGGAAACCACTGTTTTAGATGAAGAAGCACAATCAGTTTATTGCACACGCACACACAGACAAAATGGTGTTTTTAGAAAAAAGTTCCAGAAAGTTCGTCGCAGCAAACATCATCAATACAAGCTACTCACTCACGGGAGGCGTTGTTCGGCTCCCCTCACTGGAGAAAGGTCATGACTTTTAAGCGCCAAACGGCATGGTCTTCGATTTTCCCGCGTGTCGCTAATAGCTTGCCCCGGTCTCACAAACTTCAACAAAGTGTCTGAATGATTCTGTTCGTTCCAATGGCGAGGAACAATCACGAGCGTTGTCATTGAATATAACATAACCCCTAACCTTTAACCCCCACACACACAACCTACATTTATACAACTGGGCAATGAAAAAGAAAAGAAAAAAAAACAGCTCATTATGTGCCACCGCAGCCACCAAGATGAAAATAGATTATTATTTTTTTTTTTATCGTGAGCGCTTGCATTGGAACTTATCCTTTTAGGACTACTCATTCCGATGAGCTAATAGCTTCCTTAACTAGCGGTCTTCTTTTTCTTTTCCTATTGCCCCCCACACTAGCTCAATTGATTGTACACTGCCTCCTCCCCACCCCTCTCCCCACTATTCAAGATTTTCTAATGAATCTTTTTGCAGTGTCTTATGGGTAGTGAGTTTTGGATATGACACATGACGTAAATGACATGACGACTGATGGGTGACATTTGAAGACGGAGGAGGGCCTCGTTAGGTGAGAACCCATCGATGACATCTTTAAAACTGTCTCCCCATTAAGATGTCTGAAATGGGGGAGTGGGGGAGGAGGAGGGGGGGGATAGAAGGGATGGCATGTGTCCCCCCCCGGGTGTTTCCCTCCCTCCTTACTCCCTTCCATCCCCCGCCCCATCTATCATTCCGAGGTAAATTGTACATTAGGTTAACACAAAGATTTTCAAGTAGTCTGGTGATTTATACGGCGATCTATACATTCCCCCCACCCCACAGACCGGTCCGAGGGCCCCCCCCCATAGACCACTGATGTATATATATATATATATATACATAATTCATGTCCGTTGAGTTTCGTTGCTTACTGGTGTTACATGACGTACAACACACGTCGTGACGTGTAAATCTGTCTTACTATGACTTGTGTAATTAAAAAAATTATCCTTTTGATGATGATGTAAAATTACAAACACACAAACAAAATGCACGACAGTAAAAATGTTACTAAATATAAATCAATGTCCCCCGCCTCGATATTATTTAACGGGTATTGTGATGGCCAGACCTGGTCATCTCTTTGATTTTAATAAAAAACATTCAGTGACGTAAAAAAAAAATAGGTCAAAGTGACTGACCGGGTGATGAAAGAGAAGCGAGGGTCGAATATCACTCAGTTGAGGGTTTTTTTTTTTCTTACTTTCTTTCTTTCCTTTTAGTTTCCCCGTCTCTAGATCTGGAAGACTTTTACTTTCTTTTACTTAAGGAAGAAAACACAAAAAACAAACAAAAAAAACTACACCATAAAACTAGTGGGACGGGAGGCCGAGTGGTGTAGATACTCGACTGCCAACATGAGAGTCATGGGTTCGATCCTCGGTGAGGCCCTTGAAATTTTTCCAGGTGAAATTTGGTGCAAAGTCGTCCCACAAGTCCACCCAGCTTTAAAATGGGTACCTGACTATAAGTTGGGGAAGTAAAGGCGGCTGGGCGTTGTGCTAACCACACAATCCCTTCATATGCCGAGGTTATAGAAACAGATGAATTCGACACTTCATCTGCCCCGATGGCCCGCCAGGGTTAAGGGAACTTTACTTTACACCGTAAAACTAGAATGAATAATTGACAAGTCCTAGTGACCTACATAAGAAGACAGTAGTGAACGGTGGATGTCATCTGTGGTTAAATTATGGGATGTAAGGCACACTTCGTCAGCGTTTATGTATATCTATCTACCTATCCATCGACCTATCAATATATATATATATATAACTATATATATATATATATATATATATCATGTATTGATCAAACTGTATACCTGGCTTTCCGAAGCCAATCAAAGGGGTTGATCGGAGAGCCCTTTGCAGAGGATGAAGACAGTGGCGCAACCGGGGGGTGGGGGAGGGGTTTCAGTCACCCCCCCCCCAAGGCCAAATCATCAATACATAATTTATGTTATAAAGTTACAAAAAAGACTGTCTTTTTTTTTACTATGTGAGCCCCCCCCCCCACCACCACCAGCTGGTTGCGCCACTGGATGAAGCGATAATGTTTTTGGGGCATTAGGCAATAGCTAATAGCAGATTATACTAGGAATTTGAGCAGGAAGGGACCTTTTAGTTAGAGGTAGTCCCAGGCTGTCGTTTAATCTGTCTCCCCATAAGCGGTCCGTCTATCAAACCAGCTATGCATATTTGCGCAGTCTTACTTTCCATGTCTGTCTGTAAACTGTATGTCTGCCTAACTATATGTATGCCTGTCTAATTGTATGTCTATATGTCTAACTGTACGTCTGTCTGTCTAACTGTATGTCTGTCTGTCTAACTGTATGTCTGTATAATTGTATGCTTGTCTGTCGAACTCTGTATAATCTTGTCTATGTGTGTGTGTGTGTGTGTGTGTGTATTGTCTTGTTCTACAGAATCTATCTTCAGACAGATTTACCCCACCCACTCCAACCCCAGGGGCCTGCATCTGTCAGCTGGTCAAGAATGTTGTATCAATACAACTTACAAATTAGCCGTCCCCCAACTCCTTGGACGGATGGCCACATTAGGGTCAAGAGCTGCTGACCGGTGTAAATCTTGCAGACAGCTGTTCTCCTTTCTGCTCCCTAGTGACCCATCACCGGGGCATGCACGTGCAGATGTTGGTGACCACTCTCGGACAGTGTCGATATTCTGTTCTGAAATTACTCCCATTCCCCCCCCCCCCCACTACCCGGTCTAAACCCCCTCGGACCTGTCAATGTTAGTTGTTCCACGGGGGGAAGAGAATACCCCCCCCCACCCCTCGGGCGGTAATTAACTTACCATTAATGTCGTCTTCAAAAACGGTACTACAGATTGTCGAATTTCTGGCTTCCCTTAAATAAAGACACCGTTTAAAAACAAATTAATATAAACATGGAAATATAAACAAAAACAAGCAATTAAGCCTGTTCCATTCTGGACACAGGACGTGTTAGCGCATTTTCGTGTTATGTATCAGTACGTTTGTTAGCTTTCAGTAAATATTTGTAAATTTTGGAAATGTTTATAAATTCAATTGTGTAATGCATATATCTGTAAAAAAAAAATATTATAAAGACGTTTCTTTATATTTGAAAAAAAATTATTTTCTCTTAAATCTAACTACAAGTGGTTTGTGGTTACTGAAATAGAACTCATAATTGAAAACATTCGAAATTGTAGTCATTTAATCGTCCGAAAACTCCATCAATTGTTGCATAGCTCTGATGCTTTCAATTAAACTCAGAACACAAGCTTACTATTTCATTTGATGAGTTTCTTAATAAATCTTGGTGAAACTACGTGCTGCAGTATTTAGCACCAAATGAATGGGTTATTGAACGTACAAGGTGTAGAATGGGGCCATATATATAATATATTAGCCCCTTAGGAGCCCTGAAGCCCGGACCTCAGAGGTCCTATCGCGAAATGAACTTTTGATGTACACATGGCAGGCCAAGACCTACAAAATGATATATATATATCATGGGTCTAGGACTTATGGTTGCTGAGATATAGGGCGCTCCATTATTAATATAGCTTATATAGTAAAAAACGGTACTTTATAAGGCCCCTTTTACGGCCCTCAGAGGTCAGATCGCGAAATGGAAAAAAGACATTTCTTGGCAGGCCAAGACCTACAAAATGATATATACATCATGGGTCTAGGACTTATGGTTGTTGAGATCTAGGGTGATGACGGACGGACAGACAGACAGACAGACAAAACGGGGACAACAGACCATTTTTTTTTCGAAAATGCTCTAAAAATGACGCAAAAAACAAAATAAAAAACAGGATGTGGAATTGGTGTTTATATTATATTATATATACATACTCTCCAAGCCGCTAGTTTGTTAGTTCAAGTGGACGAGTCTATTTCAGAGGTTAATGAGGGGTGTTGAAAGAGAAATAAAATAGTGAAGGCGAAACTCGGGGAATTAGAGAGGTAAGGGAGGAGGGGAAAGAATGTTTATATTTTAGAGAGAGCGAGAAGGAGAGAGAGATTGAAAGTGTAGACTAAACGGTGACTGTGGGAAATTTTTTTTTATTTTTTAACCACGGCAGGACGTGAGCGGTGAAGATTCTGGTTTAAAAAAATTTCAAAAGTTGTGTGAGTATGTTGAACTGGCAGACGCACCTGGCCAGATACCCAGCAAGGTTATATTTAGATTTTGAAAATGTAGACCTTTAACCTTTCAGGATATATGAGATGATATGGATGGTGGGTGGGTGGGTGAGGGGAGGGGCGGATGGTGGGTGGGGAAGGGGGAGAATATGGGCAAATGTTTACTACTGCACTTGAAGTTTTAATAATGTTTACCACTGAGGTAAAGTGCGCGCTTCAAGTGTAGATTGCAAACACTTATATGGATGTAAAAATTAATATCGTAATAAAGATGTGTTTGTAGAATATGTTGTCGATGTTGCTCAACACAATGAAATAGAAATATGAAACTGATATGTAGGAGCCAATGAGATGTATCGACTGAGTGCCTCCACGCAGATATGTAGGGCAGAAAGAGTGAGAGAAACAGGCGAAGAATTAAATTTAAAGAAAAATACAATGAGAAAATATAGAACTTAGATAGATAGAAGTTATGACGGATGTGGATATATAGATAGATAGAGAGAGAAAGATAGATAGATAGATAGATAGATAGATAGATAGATAGATAGATAAATAGATAGATAGATAGATAGATAGATAGATAGATAGATAGATAGATAGATAGATAGATAGATAGATAGATAGATATATAGATAGATAGATAGATAGATAGAGACAGAGAGAGAGATAGAGACAGAGAGAGAGAGAGAGATAGATAGATAGATAGATAGATAGATAGATAGATAGATAGATAGATAGATAGATAGATAGATAGATAGATAGATAGATAGATAGAGAGAGACAGAGAGAGAGATAGAGACAGAGAGAGAGAGAGAGATAGATAGATAGATAGATTGATAGATAGATAGATAGATAGATAGATAGATAGATAGATAGATAGATAGATAGATAGATAGATAGATAGATAGATAGATAGATAGATAGATAGATAGATAGATAGATAGATAGATAGATAGACAGACAGACATACATACAGATAGATAGATAGATAGATAGATAGATAGATAGATAGATAGATAGATAGATAGATAGATAGATAGATAGATAGATAGATAGATAGATAGATAGATAGATAGATAGATAGATCAAAAATATAAAAAAAAATAAACAGACTAACTGATGAGCATATAGATGGAAAAATAGAGATCAGCTGACAGACAGGTAATCAATAGACAGAAAGACACCGTTCATTAGAATTCAACACACACACACACACACTCATAAACAAGATATTAAAAAAATCCTGTCAACGAAACAATTCCACCCCACTCACCCCCCCCCATCGTGTGACGTCACAGTACAGTAGACCGGAGTCAGCGCCCCCAACCAATCAGATCCCTAATGCACTGTAAAAAAATATTTCAAAGCGCTTCACTTCAAAGGAAAGAAACACGCGGGAGAAATCCATAATTTTTATAGAATCTCGTATCCAAACTCACACAATGCTTCAAACACACACAAGCACACACACCCACACACACACATATACAGACACACAGAAGTAGACACATTAGCACACACACACACACAGACTTACAAACGCACACTAAGCGTGAGTGATTCGTACTTTTTGCTCGATTCAACACAGGGTTAAAAACACTCGCACAGTTACATATAAAACATCGAATCACTCAGGAGTTTGAACAATTCTTTTCTATTTCCGGCGTTCATTTTTTTTTTCGCAATGCGTGTGTGTGTGCGTGTTTCATTGTCATGACTTGCAATACAGACTTAACCGTCAAGATTTCACTTTACCTGATTATATCTAGCTCGAAATAAATTGAATTTATCAGTTTCAAACGATACATTGGTTTGCGTGTGTGTGTGTGCGCGCGCGCGTGTGTGAATTGAAAATGGAATGCACTTTCACATTTTGTCCAGTATAAAAATAACCGACTGCCGTCTGCCAAGGTGTAAGCCAACTTCATGTATGTCTTTACTGCTATGACTTCAATACCTGCAGGTGTGTACTACATGATATAGACAGATAGATAGACAGACAGATAGATAGATAGGTAGATTTACAGATAGGCAGACCAAAAATCAATAAATCGCCCATTGTCAGGTTATAAATCATAGAAACTATAAATTTGACTGTATGTAAAGATCGATTGACGTACAGCCAATATTTAAAACCAATCATAGTACATCAATTTATATCACAGAAATATGTACCACGTGGCGATGATTGTATTTGAACAACAAAAAATAAAACAATATTTAAAAAAAAAAGAGTGAAATTAGTTTTTACTGTAAAATGCATAATGGCAATATGGAATTATGTTTAAACTGCGTCGCAAATTATGAAAGGATTACAGAAAGAAAGAAAAAAAAAAGTAATAATATGAAGAACAAAATGTACGATTTTCTTTTTTTTTTTGAAAGATGTGATTTTTGTGTCTTCATTTTAGAAGAGTTCTTCTTCTTCTTTAGCGTATCGCCACTACTTTATTAATCGATAAGGGGAAAAGTCTTGGTTGCCATGGTAACTTCTTTTGAAGGATGGGATGGAAATAACGTTCGGTTCCCTCCCCCCCCCCCCAACCGATCCATAAGGTGAGTCGAGTGACATGTGACACACGTGATTGGGGTGGGGGTGGGGGCGGACACCGGAAGTGGTGGGAACAGGTTGGGAGGTTGAAGGACATCTTGATGACTTCAAGGTTTTCATGTTTTTCTGCGTCTGTATCTGTGAGTGAGTGATAGAGAGAGAGAGAGAGAGAGAAAAGGGGTGGAGGGAGAAAGCATATGTTTGTGTGTGTGTGTGTGTGTGTGTGTGTGTGTGTGTGTGTAGCAATGTAAAAAAAAAGCGTGCGTGCTTATGTTTGTATGTGTGTGTAGTTTCAATGAATCAGGCACACGAAAAATGAAGTCTTGCTGTACATAAAGTCTGTCGTTTTATTAAACAAGTTGGACAGACTCCCGCCGGTAAAGGGAAAGGGGGGAGGGGGTAGAGAGGGAAGGTGGTAGTGGGTGACATGTTAAAATCATCCGTGCTCTCCAGAAAACTGTGCGAATCGGCGCCCCACGTTGGATAGTGTAGCTCCCTCCCTACCCCCCCCCCCGTACCCGCCAATCACATTTCACAGCCCTATGGGCATGGCAACCTTATAACTTACATTATATACACTTACACATAAATTATTGTTTTGTATGGTTTTTGTTGTTTTACAGGTATCTGTAAGTAATAATATCTGAGCTATCTCTACCTCCCCCCCCCCCTCGGGAAGGGGGGATCTATAAATACATCTAGCAATACAACGTCTAAGTTTGCCCGCCCATGCAGCTGCTGCAGCAGAAGATATTTGACATCAACTCGCTAGCAGACGACAGGATGTCATCGGGACGTCGCTACGTAATTTTCCTCTCATCTTTTACAAAAGCTACAATGGGGGGGGGGTGAGTAGGGAGGGAGGGAGGGGTGCACACGAGAGGCGGCAATAGTGTATATGTGTGTCTAAGAGGGTGGCGGGGGTGTTGCCGAGTTGACATCTGTCTCTGAAAATGTCAATATGTCATGTTACAGAAGTTTTGAAACTAAATGGCCATTAATAATTGGCTTATATACACCATCACAGTTCTGAATGTTCATTTCATTTATTTCGAATCTTCACCCCTTCCCCCCCCCCCACACACACACATTTTCTAAAATCTTCACAATGACCCGCTTGTTTGACCGAACATCTCAGCAGACACACAATTTCAAGGTAAGCTGTGAACTCTGGAACATTTTTTTTTTGCATTCGGTCCCGGTTAACTTTTCTTGACTTAATCGATTGCCTGATTTGATATGGGACAGGGGGAAAGGGGGGGGGGACAGTGGGTGGGGCTGAAAAAGTACACAGTAAACCTGACACGGGAGAGAAAAATACCAATGACTGCTCATTTCAATACTTTTTTTCAAGACTTTTATGTTGAGCCACCTAATTCATCTAGATAGTCATTACGTCACTGAGATATACTGTGGCGTTAAGTATTTGATATATTTATCTATGTATAGCAGGCTCGCCAGGTAATTTAACTTAATTACCAAATCTTTAACTCACTGATATAGGTACTAGCATATAACAACACAACTCTTAGGCGTGTACTTTACAACACTGATTTAATGTACTACGATAATATTTTACAAGTCTACAATCCAAGTCTACTCTAAGTATAATATATTCTATAAACTTCCCTAAGTCTACTGGGCCGCCCTCTGTTCTAAGTATGCGGTGCCGACTCCCCACTCTCTCTGTGGGCCGCCCTCTCTCTAGATACATCCTGCGTCCACTTTATAAAGGCTAGCGGGGTGCGACAGTAGATACTCCGTGTGCAAAAAGGGGGGGGGGGGACTTAGTCCGTGTGCAAAGGCAGCGGGAGCTGATAGAGACAACTTTTAACTAGTATGGAAGGGGTTAAGTTTGACCCGTTACACATGGGGGGTGGGGGGGGGGGGGGGAAAGGTGCGGTGAATTCTTGACGTAACATCTCCATGGTCACTGATGAGGAGCGAGAGGGTCCGTATTGGCGGGGAAAATTCAAATTGGCAGTGGAGGTGGAAACGGGGAGGGGAGGGTAAATTCTAGATGTAGGTCAACTGATGGGTCACTCGCTACTGGCGGGAGGTGCGTGTGCAAAAGGGGGGGGGGGTGAATTCTTAACGTAACATATACTAATTGGTCATTTCTTAATTTAGATATACTATTTGGTCATTTCTTCATTTAGATATACTATTTGGTCATTTCTTCATTTAGATATACTATTTGGTCATATATTCGTCTCTTTCTTGTCAATTCTTCAAACTAAAACAAAACAACAAAAGTTGGCAGCAATCAGATGTACTTTACATTGGTCAGGCTCCCTTGGTGAGGATGTGAACCGGATCAGCGTGGATAAAGGTTATGGGTTTCACCAATCTCTGGAACATTAGCCTTGTAGAACATTTTAACGAAACCCTGACAGACAGATTCAAAAGAACCACCCCCCCCCACACACACACACCCCGTTGTGCCTACATGGTAAATCCGCCATGGGGAAAAAAAATAATAAACGTGAGGCCAGCAGATAACGGGTTTTGACGCCATCTTCAAGTAAATCAAATGATCACACATGACCTACTAACACAAACACCTCCCAATCTCCCTTCTCTTTCCACCCCGTAAACCGGTGGCTGTGTGTGTAGACATTTGAGTTTTAAAGACAGCGTCTCTCTCCTCCACCCTCCACCCCCCCCCCCCCCAATCGTCATGCGAGGACTGTCAAGTTCACCTTCACCCTGGGAGCGACAATCCATCCCACACATCAAGTTGAAGGTCGGAGCACACCAAAAATACACACGCAAAGCAAAAATCTACTCACACACGTCGGGTCTCAAAAGAGTGTGTCGTGTGTCCCACAAATGAGTTGTCGTGAGCCAATTTGAAGTGGCTTGCTTAAAAAAAAAAAAAGTCATATTTACTTTAATCGGAAATAACAACTAAAACTAATTCGGGCCTTTCATTCTTTTACTTGTTTTATACATTTTCCTTCTTATTTCGCGGGTGTGGGTGTGTGTGTGGGGGGGGGGGACGGTCTTCTTCACGGTTGTAGCAGATGGAGATTGGGAGTGGGGGGAGGAGGAATTGCGAGGAAAACAGAAGAAAATGCGCGCATAATCCTAAGCACATTCAAACGCAGACAAAAAAAAACCAACAGACATTTACATTAAAATAACACGAACACAGACGAACACATAAACAACCACATGAACACAATCGATTGAATAAACACACACACACACACACATATAAAGGCACCAGCACACACACACACACAAACACTCGCATAAATACACACAAACACAAGTCTGACAACTCTAGCGGCTGTGATTCAGCCAAGTCGTTCAACACAAAAACAAAAACAAAAAATAGTCTCTGGTAGTTAATTTAACCCGCCAACGATGTAATTCTAGATTCCATTCTTTTTTTTTCCCGCTTCTTTTCTATAAACTGCCAACTTATCAACATTCAGGTCAAAGGTCAGTAAGTTGTCCAAAAACAAAAAATTCCAGTGACATAAAGAATGCCTTACTTCAATTTAGACTTTGGAGTTAACACCATTACCCGGGTACTAGATACTGGATAATTTCTATTTCTTCACGCCCCCACCACCTTCCCTCCCACACACATACACCCTTTCCCCTCTAGTAATTCAAATTCATTCTTTTTTCAAACCTACATTCTAGAATCTAGAATGTATACTCTACCTTGAACTCCAAATCACATGTTTATATGTTGTTATTTACTGTGTTTACTTTCTTAGGTTATAAATTTTAAAAAAGTAGAATATCTCAGCATGTAGCTACTTTAAGTGCAGGTATAAATATCTAGTTAGAGCTGAAATAAATATTTAGTTTGAGCTGCTATAGATATCTAGTTTGACCTTATATAAATATCTAGTTAGAACTGATATAAAAATCTAATCAGAAATGAAACATAGTAATAATTGTTGAAAAATATCTGGTCTAAATATCCAGTGAGTAAAAATATAATTAGATACTTGGTAATGGACATATACATAGCTACTTTTCTGACCCCAATGCACCCTACTGCCCGACCAGACACAAAGTAATCTTTCAGTTACTGCTTCAGCCTCGGTAAGCCAGATTACCATTTTAAACACTTGTAACAAGCCCCCCCCCCCCGACCGTAGCGGAGTTTTAATTCACACACAAAAAAAAACAGGGAGGTGTGTTTCATGTCCCGGGGGAGGATGAAAATTGTGTGCCAATTTTAATGACCTGTATATTGATTGGAAAATCTTGTCAACACCAGCACAGGACGAGTGGGGAGAAGGGGAGGTGGGTGGGTTGGGAAAGATGCACAATACAGCACAAAAATACTTCTTAAAATAAATAAAACACCAAATTGATTTCCCCCCCCCCCTCGATTTTTTTTTCCATTTTTGTAGTGATTCGATCTGAAAGCTAGCAACGCGATTTTTTTTTGTTTGTTGTATGCTTTAGTATTATTAGTGTATGTTTTAGTATTATTAGTGTATATTATTAGTGTATGCTTTAGTATTATTGGTGTATGCTTTAGTATTATTAGTGTATATTATTAGTGTATTAGATTCAAAGAGGAAATTCTAATTTTTTCATAGACATTTCTTTTTTCAGTGTTAATTTACTCCACAATTAGATTAATAATACGGTAACATTAGCCCCTTCGCTTGAGGGGAGGGGGGTGTATTTACCAGCCGCGGGGTCGGTTCCAGATTTGAGCTAGATACAGATAATTATAGGCTAGGTGTGTGACCTAGTTTGGTTGTATTTTTATCCTCCAGAGTTTTTTTTTTTACGGTTGAATTGGTTAGGGAGCTTTTAGTTTGTTTTTCATTCGAGCATTAAATCTGCAGGAATGGAATAATTGATAGAGGTGAACGCATGGTGGCGCAACTAGCGATTGATGCGCCACCTGGGGGAGGGGGGGAGACACTAAAAATACGCCACCTCAGGGTGGTGAGATAAAAAGTGTAGCTCGTGGGAGACCATCCCGTCTGCCGCCCCGTAGTTAAGCCAATAGTAACGCATGGACTTATCTCTCTCTCTCTCTCTCTCTCTCTCTCTCTCTCTCTCTCTCTCTCTCTCTCTCGACTGTCATTGTTGTCATGCAGTGTTTATTTTTGTATGTATCTGTGTGCGCGTGCGAGAGAGAGAGAGAGATAGTGAGAGAGAGAGAGAAGGAAAAAGAGAGAACGATACAGTGGGTATAACGGATAGAATAAGATGCTCCCCCCCCCACCCCCGCTGTTGCGGCGACTATCGCCTCATTGACATTTGGTGTCACGGTGGACAACGCCGGATAATGTGTAAGTCAGAATAAAGAAACAATACACGGACAGAACTTCTTCTTCTTCTTCTTCTTTGTTCTCGATATATGATTATGGAGGATTTCAAACGACCAGGCCTATAGTTATGATGAACTGCACGGTGGCATCCAGGTCCGTCTCGCTCCCATAAAGTTTTTGATTGAAGGAGGTCATCTGTGGCCAGAACCTGTTGCGAGCTGTGTTATGTAAAGGGCATGTTTGGAGAACATGTTCTGCATTCTCTGGAGACATCCCACATGGGCAGTCCTCACTGTTTCCAATGCCTAGCCTTCGGAACATGTGTTGTCTTAGTCTGTTGTGCCCAGTTCTGAGTCTGAAGATAATATTTTGAGCTTGTCTGGGAAGATTATAATAGGGGTCGTTTTTTGTCACGATCTGGGTGATTATTCATCCATTTTTGTTGGATTTGTTCATTTACGGACAGAGCGAACGGCACGTCGTAATGTATACGGAGGCCCACCCCGCGGGGACACCTACTTCGTGTGCCCCCCCTCCTCGCTAGTGTAAATGTCCATTTAAATTGTATAACTCATTGGTTGCTGTATAACTCTCCCACGCATCATCAACCCCTCCCTTCCCCCCAACACCGTGAAGAGCCCGACAACAGATGTCTGTCTGTTTGTGTGTCGGGCTTGGATCGTTCAGCGGCGACCCGTCAGTGAGCCCACTATCAGCGGCGTCGTCCAAGTGATAGCACGGGCCTCGACTGATTAGGGTTGTTTTTTTTTTAATCCGCGTGCGTGCATGCGCGCGTGCGAGACACAGAAGCAACATCCCTAATAAGCGCGATCGATTAATGCGCCATCCCGCTGCGCTTTGTCACGCAATGGAGGCGTAAAAACACGTGATAACACACACACACAACACACAAACACACCAGTAGCACATTCCAAAAAAAAAAAAATATGCGGACACATCAAATGACATATTCCAAGACCTACGCAACGGAAGGGGTGGGATTCAAGGTTGGGGGGAGGGGGGTTGCGAATGACGGACTCTTAAAATCTGGATACGAGGGTAATTTTGGGGTAAGAATGACAATAAAAAAAAATAAAAAAGGGCAGACAAGTGAGGACAAACTAAGTAAAGATAACTCCATGTAACTCCTGATCCTCGCCGCGAGTTATCTACACTCAACACACACGAGATTTCAGACATGACCTTTGCCCTTAAATCCACCCCCCCCCTTTTCATTCAAACAGTCAAACAGGAAGACACTAACGTTCCAGGGCGTGGGAGATGGGCGGGTGGTGAAGAATGGGACGAGGAATGTCTGGCGTGAGCGACATGTTTGACACGGTCAGTAGTTTGACAGGGTCAGTGATAATGGTGGGAGATCGGACACCAGGTTAACGGTAATAGTGACCTAGACGCCGATGGCCACAGGTTTTAAAAATTCCGTCTTACATAACGTTGCTTCATGTCCACTGCAACTACCATGGGACGGATGGTCTTTTGTAAAACGCTAGACTGTCGACTTGAGGGTCCCTGGTTCGATTTCCGGTGAGGACCAATGGATTTTCAGGTCATGGTTAAAGTTCCTTATATTTCTCCCGTGGTGCCTCCATGACCATTGCACTATCGTCTATGGTGGGGATGAAAGAAGGGCGCCATAAAAAAAACCGTCCAATGAGTGGTTTATAGGATCTATGATATAAACATTTCATGCTTACATGGACCTCTCACACACACACACTGCAGCTAGGGTAGAAAATGCAAAATATCGTATTGTTACCTAAATATATAAGAAAGTGAAACGATCTTTATTCCAAAAGATACTTTAAAAAAAACAACGATATGTAATGATTACATTATTGAAGACATCAGTCATACTAACTTTGAACATAGTAATATTTTGTCAAGATGATTACAATATGTCTTATTTGTAACTTGTTTAAAAATTTAAATCATAAAAAAAAAAATGTTTCGTTGCCCGACCTTCTTCTCACAGTTTTTAGTTTTCCACCGATCTTATTTCCCTCATGTCGAAATACGTCTAAACCTAAAATCTGATTTCAAAATCTTTTTTTTTTATTTTAAAAACAAAAAAATGGGGGGAAAAAAATCTGCACTACAGCTTCCATTGTTTGCATCTAAATCGTCCCCTGTGTTTGTGTGTTTGTTATTGCACCGCCATTATTGTGGCTGTCGTCAACGACGCCGAACGGACGGCGGGCTGGTGCGAATAACCGGAAGTTGCCATTGCGCCGAGCGACGTTAGCAAAAAAATGTATAAAAAAGGATCCGAGAGCCACAACTACAACATTCAGGCGTCTAGGGTTTCACGGACGTAAAAAGTAACTTAAACAAAGACAATAAAGGATTTTTGTTTTTAAAGAGGGAGGGGGATTTAAAAAAAAAACAAAAAAACTAAATAAAAAATAAAAAAAACATTAACGGATCAATTTTAAATTATTGACAAGAAAAACAAAAACAATTATTTTTTTTTATGGCTCAACTCCAAAAAAAAAAATTAATGAAAAATATGATAAATGCATTTAATTGAATCTGTTAATTGTGTCTGTATTTTGAGACAAGCTGATTGTCTTAATGAGACTATATGGGCAACAGTAGATGAACACCACAGACACACAGACAGAATAAAACAACCAAAGACCAACAGACGAGCAGAAAGACAACTGGTCTTTATGAAGAATTTATGAAGTCCCTGTAGGGATGAGATATCCTAGATCCTATAAACCACTAATAGGACTGTTTTGTTGTGATGCCTTTCTTTCATACGTACCACAAACATCAGAGCAATGACCATGGAGGCACCACGGAGACCACACACTTTAGCCAGTAACATTAAAATGCTTTTATTTAATTATTTTTAGATATTTTTAAAGTAAATATTTATTAAAATTGCAATCAAATGGTCAGTACCATCGTTTGAACGGTGCAATAATATGGTTAATACCATCATATGGACAGTGCAATCAATGGTCAATACCATCAAATGGACAGTGCAATCACATGGTCAATACCATCATATGGACAGTAACATCCATAATTTGATATTACCATTTAATCGAAAGTAACATCGTATGGACGGTTCAGTTATATGGACAATACCATCATATGGACAATATCATCAATAGATATGTGCAATACCATCATTTCGAACAATACCATCATTCGGACAATATCATCATATAGACAATATCATCATATGGACAATACCATCCTTCGGACAATACCATCATATGGACAATACCATCATACGGACAATACCATCATATGGACAATACCATCATTCGGACAATACCATCATATGGACAATACCATCATTCGGACAATACCATCATATGGACAATGCCATCATATGGACAATACCATCATATGGACAATATCATCATATGGACAATACCATCATTCGGACAATACCATCATATGGACAATATGATCTTATCAGCTCCCGCTGGAGTCGACTTACGCCTTCCATCTCTCCCCCCCTCCCCTTACCGTACGCTGTCACCTTATCTGCCACTCGTATCAAATACAAACATCAACCGGCCTAACGGACAGAAACCAGAGAACGTCTAAATTAAAATGGTACCGGACTGAAACGTCAATCATCGTCCTCCCGGTACCGGTGCCCCTCTCTCTCTCTCTCTCTCTCTCTCTCTCTCTCTCTCTCTCTCTCTCTCTCTCTCTCTCTCTCTCTGCAGCGACGGTCATTCACCGCCAAGACGATACGCCGTCTAGTAGTTCTGGCACTCCCAGCATGCCTCGGTATAAGATGTTCAAGACGACTCTCAAGATGCGAGAAGGATGAAAAGCGGAAGTTAATCTTCGCGGGCAAAAAAAACCAACAACTCATAAGTATTTTATTTTTTTTTGTTAGCCATGACGTGCAAACGAAGCCAAGCTGAAAGAGGTAGTAATTATAGATCAGATGTCTGTCTGTTGCTTTTTTGTAATTTTTTTTTTCTCGTAAAATCTTAATCATCGGTCAGTGCTGATAAGTAAGACGATACAGCCGATGGTGACTTGAGATTAAACAAGTCGCTTCGCTATTGGAGTCAGCCATGTTGTGTGAAACTTTTCTTTGTCTCTGTGTTCATTTACTAGACTGTACAGAAATTTTCCCAGACAAAGGTCTAAACAAGAATGAGTCTGTGTGTTGAGGGCAACGGGTTAGGGAAGATTTCGGGATGAAGGTTTATTTCTCTTGAGCTATGTTTGTCTGTCTACACTTCAATTTGTCTGCCTGAACTTCCATCTGTCTGTCCTTACGTCCATTTCTCTATGCGTGGTCCCTTTTTTTCCCCTGCTAGTTCGTTTAAGATTCTGCTTGTCCATATGTATGTGTGCTACTGCATTAGTCTGTCTGCTAGTTCATTAGTCTGTCTGCTACTCCATTTCTCTGTCTGCTAATTCGAATGTGTGTAATATTTTAACAAATTACGTTCGTCAGTCTGTTTTTATTTTGTCTGTCTCTTTATTATTTAAAAAGTCTGATTTATACCACACACACACGGAAAAACAAACATTTTATAAAAAAAATGTATATATGCATGGTGTATTACATGGGAGGAAATTTCTTATGGAAGGGGGGGGGGAAGAAGGGATGTGTTCATTTTTTTTCTTCCCGTCCTTTACGTCCATCGATTCACTTCTATCTCCGCCCCCACCCCCCACCCCCATTTCTCGGACAGCTCTGTCACAGGACGGTAGTGACCCACATTACACGCCAGATTGACCTCGCTTAATGCGAACGGCTGATAGTGACCGGGGGGGGGGGAGTGAGGAGAGCCACGGTAGCGTTACCGGAGTGACTATAACCTCCATGCTGACCTAATCTGACCTAATCACTTGCCCGGGGGGGGGGGAGGGGTGGGCTCTAGGCTAGCCTGACGTCCATATGACTTAATATTCCGATGACCTATTAACACCCTTCCCTTCAGCAATCGCCTGAAGCTAACTAAATTTTTTTTTTTTTAAAAACGATTTCAATTTCAGTTTTTCTTAGGTCACAAAGTGTTAGGGTTAGGGGTTAGGGTAGAGAATACTCGTAAAAAGGACAGGAAAGTTGAAGCAAGCATATTAGAGTTATAAGATGAAGCACATTCTGTCAGGTATACACAGACACAGACTTGACATGTGAACAGAAATAGACTGGTAGACTGACGAACAGGGATGGCCAACATACATTCATATATATATATAGATATGTGAAGAATCAGAGGTAGAAAGACATTTATACAGACAGACAGGCGGACGGACAGAAAGATAGATGAAGGGCAGACCAGACGGAAAAGACGGACAGAAAGACAGACAGAAGGACGGACGGACGGACGGACAGAAAGATAGGACAGACCAGACAGAATAGACTGACATACAGATAGACGGACAGACAGATAGATAGATAGATAGATAGATAGATAGATAGATAGATAGATATAGTCAGACAGACAGACAGACAGATAGATAGATAGATAGATAGATAGATAGATAGATAGATAGATAGATAGATAGATAGATAGATAGATAGATAGATAGATAGATAGATAGATAGATAGATAGATAGTGCTCCGCTAACAAAACCCCGACCCCACTGAACCTCCCCTAGTGACCAATCGACCTACTACCATTACTGCAACTAACGGAAGGGACTGGAAGAAAGAGTTGAAGCCGTGTGGGGGGGGGGGGAGAGACTGGCGTTTTACCCTTATACTCACCCCCGAGCATCTGCTACTGACAAATGTCAGTTTGTACTCTTTGTACTCACCCTCCGCCCCCCTCCCCACACACACACAATCATACTTATGGACTGTGTTCTAGTCACACTTGTGCAAGTACTGAAGCTCTTTGAATACACGATTCGACAAGTGGATGGAAACTCAAAACATGGGTGTGAGGGGGGGGGGCGGGTTGCACTGACAGGATGGCCAGTAATTCAGCAGGGCCCATGTTATCATGTCCGACCTTGCCGCCTGATATCTGATATTTCAATTCTCATTAAAACAAAATAAAAAAAACTGTGTGTGTGTGTTAGAAAAAACGAATGCTAGGGGGTCAAAGGGAAAGAGGCTAAGTATTGAAGGTCAAAGGTTTATTAAAAACAAAACAAAATCAAAGTTGCTTCACTCTGTTATTGTGTGTAAATAATCATATATCTTACTAATGTAATGTTTTCACATTGGCTTTTATTGGATATAAAAATATCGCTAAAGCATTCCATTTAATAAAAAAAATGTGTTTTTTTAGTATCGGATGGGTGTTTGAAAAAAAAAAAAATCCATGCAGTGTCGATTACGACCCTATCAGAGATTATCCCCCCCACCCCATCCCGGGGGTTACCACCGTGTGGGGGGGTCAGTAAATGTTTGAGCAAATAATTGATGGGGGGGGGGGTTGTATTTTCAAAACAAACAACAAGTGGTCGAACCTCTTTTACGCTCCCTTTCCTTGACCCCCCACCCTTCCCCCTAACCCCCCCCCCAACCTTGGCCCCCCTCACCCTCCATCTCCTCAGATTGAGTCACACCCTCAGAACGCTCTCTCTCTCTCTCTCTCTCTCTCTCTCTCTCTCTATCTCTCTCTCTCTCTCTCTCTCTCTCTCTCTCTCTCTCTCTCTCTCTCTCTCTCTCTGTTTGGTCTTCCAGTAAACGCTATGTTATTTAAAATACTCCAGAGAGGCTTCTAGACACAAAAGTCGCAGTGTGATTTGAGTTGAACACTTTTTTGTTTGTTTGTTTGGTTCCCTGCAACTCCCGAGTTCAACAGCGTCAAAAAAAACAACAACAAAAAATGTTAATGACATCAAGCCAAAGGAGAGGAGGTGGGGGGGGGGGAGGAGAGGAAAAAAAAGGGGAGGGGGGGGTTTAAACAGTGGTGATAAACTGATGCAATAAACCCAGACACAGTTTGTATGTAACTGAAATAAACCCAGACACAGTTTGTATGTAACAACAATAAACCCAGTTATTCGTTCCTTATTGCAAGCTGTGTATTGCTAGTGCAATGGCCAAGCAGACACCACGGGAGACATGGGGTGGGGGAGGGGGGGGAGGGAAGAAACTGTCACACCATAACCTGAAATTTTCCTGTGGTTCTCACCAGAGATCGAACCTGGTGCCCACAGGCTGCCAGTCCCATCTACTGATCAGTTCAGAGTATTCCTACACTAGTACTGCGTGAACGAGATACCAACGTGCGGGGACGAGATGCCTGGCAGTGTACAACAACGTACAAAAACTGTGTACATCCAACGTGCGGGGACGAGATGCCTGGCAGTGTACAACTGCGTACAAAAACTGTGTACATCCAACGTGCGGGGACGAGAGGGCGTTTGGCCTACATGAAGGTAGGATCAAGGTATGAGTACTCAATGAAAGAGAAATGATGGCATCGGCTTAACAAGGTCAACACACACACACACATACATATGTACACACAAACACAAATATATATATTTATATATATATATATATATATATATATATATATATATATATATATATATATATATATATATATATATATATAAATATATTTATTTTTTTATTTACAGTAAACACAAACATACAAACACACAAACATACTCACACACACAGATATGGTCGTCGTCGCGCGCACGTATATTACAGCATATAATTAAACCAGGGACTGAAATGACGTCAGCTGGTCAAATAACCCCCATCCCACACCTCTTTTACTACAAGCAGATCTCTCTCCCCCCCCCCCCCCCTAAGTCTTGTTAAGTCCAATCTGTATTTATTTTATATGAGCCACTCCATGCACACCCCACTCCCCCCTCACACACACACACACACGGCACTGTTTCCTTTCCAACTCACACAAACTCTGCCACGCCTTGGAATCCATTATGAGAGAGAGACTGCTCATTTTAGAACAGAATTTTTATGCCTTCGGCTTGTAATGCGAGTGAGATAGAGAGATATGGAGAAAGTGTGTATGTGTGTGTGAGAGAGAGAGAGTTGGAATTAGGGAAACTCGCGTAAGGGTTCCCCAATTATCCCCTCTCCACCCCCTCCCTCCCTCCCATCCCGGAGTCAATGACATCAACCCAAGGCGTCATCCACACACACACACACACACACACACTATTCCTTCTCTATCCCCCATCTTAGTTCCTGTAAGGAAACGGGTCCTTTGATTTCATTTCCGGGGCACATCGGAACTTCTATACAGGGCTGGGAAGGGGGTGGGGGGCAGCCTAACAATGGCTTGAGGTCAGCCCAAGGGATGGGAAAGGACTGGGGGGGTGATGAGGCGGTATTGGGTCGACCCCTCTATTTCCAAGAGGCATCCCTATGTGAGTATGATAGCAGGCAATAAGGAAATTTGGTGATCATAATATGGAATATTTGGCTATGGGCAGTGGCTGGGGGGGGGGGTGAATCATTTACTGGTCATGGTAGAGAAGTGGTGGAGGGGGGATACGAGAAAATGGACAGAAGACTGGTCGGCTTCCTGGACGTTTCGATGTGCTCTATTTCTGAATGTTCTATACGTCTTATTGTTCCACAATGGGCAAAGCCCATCATGGACAAAACCCATCGTGGACAAAACCACAGTGGACAAAACCCACAGTGGACAAAACCAATCGTGGACAAAACCAATCGAGGACAAACCCATCATGGTCAAAACCCATCATGGACAAAGACCAAAGTAGATAAAACGCATCATGGACAAAACCCACAGTGGATGCAAACCAACATGGACAAAACTCATCATGGCCAAAACCCACAGTGGACAAAACCCATCGTGGACAAAACCCATCATGGACAAAACCCACAGTGGATGAAACCCAACATGGACTAAACTCATCATGGCCAAAACCCACAGTGGACAAAACCCATCGTGGACAAAACCCATCATGGTCAAAACTCATCATGGACAAAGACCAAAGTGGATAAAACGCATCATGGACAAAACCCATCATGGGCAAAACCCACAGTGGATACAACCCAACATGGACAAAACTCATCATGGACAAAACCCACATAGGACAAAACCCACATTGGACAAAACTTCCAGTAAACCTCTCCAAAAAAATACATTCAGTCAGATACGTCATCGTAGCTTACGGAAAACTTTATTTTTAGAACTAGATATAATTATATTTTTTCTCCTGTCTGACATCACAGGAGAAATGAAGCCATTCATGATTGTATCAGTTTTAATTTTGTATATTGGAAATTTTCTGCCAATGATTTTACACAAAAAATGTTCTCTTAATAGGTTTCTTTGTTAAAAAATATTCACTGAAATGTTTTATAAAAATGCGTTATCTTGATGTATTTTATCAAAAAAAAAAAAAAAACAACAAAAAACAGCCAATATTTTTTATTCCACTTATTTAAATATAGCATTATATAATCTAATTGTGTGTGGGTGTGTGTGTGGGGGGGGGGTCCTGACACAGTACTCGATTAGTCTTACTGTTCTAGACTTTTTCGATGTTCTACAGAACAGGGGGGTGGTCGCATGTCCAGACTATGTCCGCCGGAATCACTGACCAAGACACTGATGAATGGGTAGTGGCACCTGTCAATTTCTAGGACCACTAGTCAGCGTTCTGTTTTTGTTGGTCAGTTTGAGTCATGTAGCCGCTTGTCTCAGCAATACCATGAGCCACGGATGTCGACTTAAAACAAACAAATCCAGCGATGAGACTGACCAGGTGAGATCTGCCAAGCGTTGAGAGTGGACCAGAGAATATCTCTTGAACGTATGTAGTAGTTTGCAGTTTGGGTATAATATCTTATCTTAGTGGGGGGGGGCATTAAAACGGGGGTGGGGGTGGGAGGGGGATTTAACTCCAGTCTTTGTTTATGAAATATATAGGGCCCGTAAGCATTAATCATGCCACATTCTAACTAAACGTCTTTGACCCCATTTTCTGAAGGTCGCAAAGTGTGAAGCAAATTAAGGCAATACAACGACCAGGGCAATACAGCGACCAGGGCTATACAACGCCCTGGGCAATACAACGACCAGGGCAATACAACGACCAGGGCTATACAACGCCCTGGGCAATACAACGACCAGGGCAATACAACGACCAGGGCAATACAACGACCAGGGCAATACAACGACCTGGGCAATACAACGCCCTGGGCAATACAACGACCAGGGCAATACAGCGACCAGGGCAATACAACGACCAGGGCAATACAACGACCAGGGCAATACAACGTCCTGGGCAATACAACGTCCTGGGCAATACAACGACCAGGGCAATACAACGCCCTGGGCAATACAACGACCATGGCAATACAACGTCCTGGGCAATACAACGTCCTGGGCAATACAACGACCAGGGCAATACAACGCCCTGGGCAATACAACGACCATGGCAATACAACGAACATGGCAATACAACGACCAGGGCAATACAGCGACCAGGGCTATACAACGCCCTGGGCAATACAACGCCCTGGGCAATACAACGACCAGGGCAATACAACGCTCTGGGCAATACAACGCCCTGGGCAATACAACGACCAGGGCAATACAACGACCAGGGCAATACAGCGACCAGGGCTATACAATGAACATCGCTGCCAACAGGAATAAAGCAACAGCCCAACTAACGTCATGTAAATACGACTGCTCAAACAGTCGTTAGAATAATCCACTGGCTCCAGAGATTCATTTTAATCACAAAGAGAATTGCCACTTTCAACAACAACGACAACAAAAAAAAACAATTATTTTTTTTTAGCATTTATCAGTATGTTAATACGACGCCATTAGAATTAGAAACATGTCATGGCCGTATTTATTTCATTCTTTAAGTCGCGTGTTACGCATTCAACAGCTTTTGGCTAGACGGTAAAAAAAAATGTTTATAGATTCGATAACGGAGGCACAGAGAGAGGGAGGGAGGGAGGGAGGGAGCGAGAGAGAGAGAGGTAGAGATGGAGGGATTGTTGAGGGAGGTAAAAAGGGGAAGAGGGAGAGTGAGAGGACGGGGGTGGGGAGGGCAGGCGGATGGACAGAGCAGGGGATAATATTTAATGCCGATGAGGAAGTGCTGTTGCTCATTTCCCAATAGGAATCAGCGGAAATAAGGGTCTTTGCATTTAGATGACCACAAATCAAAGCCGACAGCGGTGCGGTCTTTGACTGAGCCACAACTGACGCCGATGAGGCAGAGATTCCAGATCTCGTGGGCTGGTGAAATATCTGTGACAATTGTTGAGTGGGGGGGTGTTTAAAACAAAAAATGATCTCAAGAACTCAGAGAGAGAGATAACGTAGGGGAGTGGGCGAGGAAGGTGTGTGTGTGTATATATATATATATATATATATATATATATATATATATATATATATATATATATATATATATATATACTGTATGCCTGCAAAACTTTGCATAGAGTTATATCCCCTTAGGTTTGATCAGTGACTAAGTTATTTCTGGTTTCAGATGGATCCGATTTTTCTATGATTTTTAATACTATGTGTTTACCAGTGACGAATTTTAAACTGGAATACTATTGTATTAATTCTTTACTTTCGGTTTAACGTGGAAACCCAAATATATGTAGCTAAGATATCAGCTAAAACAGCATGTAAATAGATCTCCGTCCCCCCATCTCCCATCCCCACCACACTCCCTGGCCTCTACCCTCATGATCACCTTTGCCGGGTCTTACTTTCTATGAACAAGTAGCTGGTATGCCTCTTATTTGACATTTCCTCCTTTGGCTTTTAACTAATTAGCCCCCGGGATAATTACATACGTTCACCCGGGCTTTCAACTCAAACAGAAATGGTTGGTTGATTGATTGATTGATCGTATGATCGTTCAACTGACTTTACAGACTGATTTTAGTGCATTGGAGGTGAAACAGTGTTGTTTTTTTATTTTAGTTTGATTGATTTTTTTGATTAACTCCAATCACTGATTGGCTGATTCATAGTCTATTGAAATCTTTATTCACTGGGCGAAGTATCGATCGCCTGAATTACTGAAACTTGTCTTCACTTCTTTAACTCTTGATTCATTTTTGGACTGATATCTATCTATCTATCTCATCTATCTACTCCTGTCTCTCTCTTTATATTTTACGGACATGTCAATGATTTGT